>JAWRVF010000072.1:600000-884193 GCA_036785485.1 Physcomitrellopsis africana | reverse complement strand
TATGGTAGGCATAATTGGAGCATAACTTAAAATAGAAAAAGTTTAGTACCAAAAAGCATTCTGATGGATATAACAATGCATTTTAATTTGCATTTTATTTTATTTTATTATTGTGATCAGTTGTACAAGTTTCCACTAGCTTTTTCAACATTAAAAGTTCTATTAAATTATTATTAATGTAATAAATAATAAATAAATAAATTTGTCTACAAAGTTCACATGCATACATATACATATACAAGTCTCAATTTGTGTCTTTAGTTGTGACACAAGATTTTAGAGGATACAAATGTGAAATTTGCAGATTGTTGTAATGTTATATAATTAATTAAATGTTGATGTGCAAACAAACAAATATTTTTTTTGTTAGAATATGTATATCTGATAATATACAAATATACAGAATTACACTAAACTAAGAATTATTTTCATTCATAGAAAATCCAATTGACTTTGCTTCATTTTATAGATATTGTTTGCAAGTATTCTTCCCTTCATTGTCCTGTTTTATCAGATTACGAATCCTTGTCGGTAGTTGCATCTTCAAAATAGATATGTAAATGCAACATTGTAAAAAATGTACAACACAATTGAATTATATCATAATTTGAATTTTTGATTCTTGAAATTTAATTTAGAATATTCTCAATTCAAAACGTTATGATAGACCATCCATCACAACACCCTTAAATTCAGAAAACTGATGCATTTTCTCCTCAATCAATTCATTTAAAAAGCATAATATTGTTATTATCACACAAAATTGATGACACAATTTTGAACTGAATTGCAAAACTTATTAACTATAAATAATCAAGTCTTATCATGGATTCATTTGTGTGTTCCTTCTTAGAGATGAAACAACAATGCTTCAAAGTAATAAATTCAACAACAGTCTGTTGTTGAATCCCAGCGCAAATCCAACGGCAAACAACGAAATCTCCCTTATTGGACGAGGACGATGATACTTTCATCCATCCAGATTTCAAATTTCCTGGAAAAGTGAATGCAGCTTTTTATTATTATTACTGAATTTAAATAAGTATCCGAGTTGGGAATTATAGATCTGGTTGGTGATCTACTACAGAATTGCACAAGATTGGCTTGAGATTCGTTCGCCCATCGTTCGTCCAGATTTCGTCGGATGTTCGTGCATCGTTTGTTCGTTCATACGTTCCGTCTGAGAATGTGGGAGTCAAAGCAGCTTGGTCTCGCTGCATAAACGGAGTTCAACCCTTCACCCCAATCGCGATAACGACGAGGAACCCTTTTGGCACCGGCGAGTAATGACGAATGCCAGCCCCTTTAGTTTGAAACTCTGCAGCTCCATCTTGGGGTGCCATAAAAGCAGATCCTTCGTGCTTCAATGCGGTGTCGGGGGTGGGCAGTAGCAGGAGCATTAGAGACACGCTCTGAGCTTGTGCCCAGACGAGAGCAGTGCCGCAGGGGGCTTGCGCAGACGTCACAAGGCTCACGCAAGTCTTTTTTCGGCAGAATTTGATCCCCCTCTTCTGGTTTTTCTGAACCGAGCCCGATCTGGGATTGTATACCCTGTAAATGGAGGTGCAGTAAAACGCTAGTTCTATGCTGGTAGACGAACGATCTACGCCGCCTTTGAGGCATAGTAACGGCTATCGCTGCAACGTTGTTTGACACCTGTTGCCACAGAGATCTAGGCACAGATGAACTTGAAAAACCAGATGAAATAGCTTGTCTTTGTCTCGAAGTTTTTGGCATTCTACAACCAGCGTGGGTGGGGCACTGGCACCAACTTGCGTCAATGCATTCGTACTGGCAGCTACATTACTCTTCCAGTTTGCGCCCTATGCATTCTGAAGGAGCTGCCTGTAAGTTTAAGGCTCCATCTATCGTAAAATAAATCATTAAACAAGAGTATATGTATAAATATAAATATATATGTACATATAAGTGTATGTGTATATATACGTGCTGGTTCTTACTATTCGAATGGAAATACTTTGCATGTAAACAGCGTAGAGGGTTACTAAATACGTGGGTAAAATCTAGGAGGTACCACTACTCAAGGTCATTTTGACACTTGCAAATAAGTGGCTAGTTCTAGAGTATAGGTGTTAATGAACAACATCAGCCATGTACTATCGCAGGCTCATCTAATTACAAGTTAGTTAAACTTTGAATGCTATCTTCTTCAAGAGATTGCGTTCCTTCCAGATACACTCAGCAGCTGTGACCTGAATCACATGCAGCTTGAAAAATCTGGTGCATGATTACAAGCAGACACATCAGCATTGATTTTGGGTAAATCTCTTTTAATCCCCAAAACAAATTAAAAAATAGAGGACATGGCATTAATGTCAGTTTTAATGAAGCAGTTTGTATTTTTCCCATTGCAGACATGTCCCTAGTAATACGTAACTCATCACCTAGGAGATTGAGATTCCATCACAACTCCACACAGAAATCTCCGATAATTGCAGCCAGGTATTAACGCAAGGAGCTGGTTGGGCGAGGTCACTGCGAATGCAGAGTTGCTCTCTCCCATCACTTCTCAACAGAAACCATTGACACCCTGCATCTGGGTGGTACAATGTCAATGGCATGTGTCGAAGTTCAGGCTTCAGCTCTCACATGCTGGAGCTCCTATCACAGTAATCATTCTTTCTCCAACTCACACCCCCCCACTAACCACTCTTGTCAACCACAGAATGCCAAACTTGGAATAAGTTGGCAGTCTGCAGCAGGATACTACGAAACTGTATGGAACTCTGTCTCCACTCTCAACTGCACTTATCAACCCGAATACAGATTGAGTATGTATTGACTCGGAATACTTTATCTGTCTTCCGCTGAGTGTGCGTTAGCGAGCTTGTGCAGATGAAGGTGGACGAGAACAGCGTCCTGGTACTAGCTTGACAAGGCTACGGCTGTCACAGCAACGGTGCAAATGAGAGCTAGAGGCGCTTCCACCTAGAGCTTCGGCGAACGTTCTAAACGGCCTACTCATCTGCTGGTGGGTGCAGGCGGATAATCCAGCCAGCCCTCTGATCGTCTCCCACTATCGCTAACTCACTGGCCGTCTATATCGATGATGTCAAAGGAATTCTGTCCCCTGTGTATGTAGGGTAATGAGGGAATTCAATACTCGTGTGATGCAACTCTAGGTGTCGATTAATGGCTCGCTAGTGTTCCGTGTTCAGTGTTCTGGTATCTGAAGGCTTGGTGTGAAGCAGCAGCACTAGACGAACCATTCAGGGAAGTAGGGTCAGTGTTGCATTCAGTCGGTAATGTTTCGAATTCTCCAGTTCGGGGCAATTGCTTCTTCTATAGCGAGTAATAGATTTGCGGGCGTGCACGAAAGTGATGTCGAGTGTGTCGGGTACTTGTAATAATGTATTGATTCCAGTCTGTGCTTTGTGGCGAGGGACCGATGCGTGCTCGAAACTGCGAGTACCTGCGTGGACATGTTCAGGACACACAGCTAGCTTTTAGCGATGACTTTACAGTACTGTAGAAATGAGGAAGACTGGAATTTTGGAGGCTTGGATTTTTCGCAAGTTAGAAGGTAGGACTAGGTGATTCTCGATCGTGAAGATATAAGGTCATCGGTTTTAACCGTTGAATGAGAAGCCGTTAACGCGGTTGTGATTAGGGGGCATAACTGTAGTGAGATCATTGAGCGATCGTATGGGACCACTGACCAGAGCTTGCAGAGTGCAATTGCTTCCCCAGTTCGGTGGAATATTTTACAGTCGGTTCGTTAAGAATGAACTTGATCGTCTATGTTTGGATAGGCAATGGAGGAGCAACGTCGTTCGTTGAAGTAAAATTCTGCGTACGTTGATTGGAATCAAGCTTCGTAAACAGCAGACAATGGAGTTCGAGATTAGGAGCTTACAGCGGCGATGAGAGCCACCTGCTGATGCACTTGTTGGGTTGACTTGCGTTCGCTCTCTCTCTCGTTGTCACTTCCTCACCTGATGCCTTCAGATGCTACTCATACTCACTTTTCAACATTTCAATCAATATTTGAGGATTTCCCCCCGACGCAGATCACGCCAAGATTGCTTAACCATTACAGATTCAGTGAGGCGCCGTTTCTGATTTGAAAGGAAGGATGGTTGAATTGTGAAACTGCAGGTGCGTTACCATCCATAATCCAAGGGCGCATTCTCTCTCCCGGTGCCCTGGTTGCTAACTACATAGAGAAGTTCAAGTCCATTTCACGTACACAGCATCCACCCACCGTCAGTTTGAGTCAGAATGAACTCTGAACCTGCAGTTTCATAGCCTTTACCTCCTTCAAACATGAACATGTAGCTCTTCCTGGAAGGCGTAGCATCATGTCATTAACGATGTCCGCCTTTTAGCGGCAATATTGATACGAGCACACTGTTCGTAATGATCAAGGCAGTATTGCACTTTCTTGCACACGACCTGAATTTATCGCAACCTGTCCGAACCTCATTTCTGGTCTGCCGTTCCAGAGTTGGACGTCATGCTAACCTCTGCTGTGGCGACCTTGTCCTTTGGGAGGTGTCCATCTCGAGGGAAGTTCTGAATCATTCGATGGAGGCTGCAGATGATCGATCGCAATGTGAGCGTTGCTCTCACGGCTCGTTACAAGACGTTACATTCAAGAACGTTGAGCTCGAGTCCCGAAACCGAACCTTATTCTGATCTCCCCTCCTTGATTTTCCGCGTGCTAATTTTACACTCTCTCGTTCATCAGACTATATTTGGACTACGAACGGTCGAACCTTGAAACCACCAAGTCACAGTCGGAAGAGGTCGCCAGATAGCGGGGCGCAATCTCCGTCTGAATACCCCATCCGACACTCAAAGCATTGTGATCTGCAGTGACGAAACGCTGTGATTTGGAGGGAATGTAAACGGCCTCATATCGTTCCTGGCTTAAATTCAAGAGTCGATCATTCGAAGCTTTGTGACAGGATTTGTTATTAATAGACATGCCAAAGCCAAACGCGGCGAGCTACTAATAATCTTGAGAGGTTGGATTCCATGGCGAGCATATTTCATGTGTTCGACTTCCGAGAGGCTCTCTTCCGGAACAATCAACCTCGGAGATATGTAGACGGAGGTAGCGTTCTCTAATGCACAAGCGTACATGGGTGTCTGAATTGTGAGGATGCAGTCAGCTGAAGATACGTAACGTTTCTTAGATGTTAAGTTGGGTCTCGTTTCGTCAGTAAGTTTACTGTGATTTCTTATGCTTACATGTGCTCGCTTCGATCTACATATCTTCCACGTTCAGGGCGATTGAGATTCTAAGGCGAGAACCCCACGGAGAGCTTCATTGATAGGCACTTATTCTGTATCTGTTGACGCTCAATCAGGTTTGGAGGCGCCGAGGAACAGTTTGGACGTGCCAGGCGGAGCAGCCAGTGCAGTGAGGAGGACTTCTTCCAGGCCCGAGGACATTCCTGTAAGTGTCACATTCAATTATCGTTTACTGCAACGCACGGTCTGCTGAATATATCAGTCCATAGCGAGGTTAGCTAAGAATTATCACACTAATATGAATAATCATTCGTTACAGTTTGGCCACGAATACCACAATACAGCTCTTGCCTCTAGCAGCGGACGAAGGAAGAGGGACGGCGCACCATACACCGCAGGGCATGATAGATCGGAGCAGTCGTCGACCGAGACTAGGGGACGAGTCCCAAATATTGTAGCAAGACTCATGGGCTTGGACGTCTTGCCGGATGAGCTTCCAACCGTCCGTCCACGAAAGTCTTTGCAAGAAATGCCGACGTATGGATGTGCCAAGCAAGCCGAAGGAAGTCCAGTTTTGTTCCGCCAGCATTCGCATGGTGCGGTACCGTCCTCGTGGCAGCGTCCTCCTCTTTCTCAGGATGCGCAGCGTGCACAGACGAATGAGGGTGAAGAAGAGAGCGAACTGGCCCCGGTGCTTCCATTCCGAGATCATCCGCAAGAAGAACAGCTGCAGAAGTTTAAGAGCGAATTCGAGACTAAGCAACGAGAGCGCGCCCAAAATTCCCAGCTGGATGATATGAGTCGCCAACTAGAGGAGAAGAAGAACAAAGTTCGGGCCACTCTTGACAAAGCCAGGATTGCACTATCGCAGGGGATCGTAACTGGGCCGAAGCATCGTCTCAATGGCCAGGTAAAATTCGAGGAATCTAAGGAGTTCTTGGACGCAATGGAGTTTTTGCAGTGTAACAAGGACTTCATTTTTCAGTTTCTCCAGCAAAAGCCTCATGTCATGTTCAGCAACGAACCCCCGAATACCATACCACCGGTGGTTCATCCGAAAACGCCGAAGAAGGGAAAATGCACCTCTGCAGCTACTCCCCGAGACTCCACTGAGAAGAAGCGGGACGGGTTCAGTCCCCGCGCAATCGCTCGTCTCTTCATGCCATCGGATTCTCGGAAACGTAATGAAAGGGAGCAACAGCCAGCGACTCCCCCGTCTGACACTGGATCCCTACCCGCGATTGTGAGGTGTAACAGCTCCAGAATGCCGAACATAGGATCAAGAGAAATTTCGGGCGATGTGAAGCTTAGGATCTCGAGCTCCACAAACTCCAGAAACGTGTCACCGACTGTAACTCCGAAGGTGCCCAGAGACGACCTCAGAAACTACAGCAAGGATGGTGCTCGAGATGTCATCGGGGAAATAAAAGAGAGGCTGCGACAAAGAGACGCTAACAAGGGTGCAGCTGGGGAGGAGGTTAGAGTTACCAAGGACCTCAGCAAAGAGCATTTGCGAGGTTCTGTTCGAGACTCCAAAGACATTGCGCGAGAGATTGCCAAAAATGCGCGTGAAGGGTTGAGTTCCCAGAAGTTGGCCAAAGATTCCACCCTGACGAGGATTGTCTCCACGGGTAAACGTATTTATATGCAGAAACCGGACATGATGGATATGGCCTGCGTGAGCGATGGCGAGGACACCCCAACGCCGTCGGGGAAGGTTTTTCGAGAGAATGTGGGTAGGTCATGTGTCAGTCTGCCGAACTCGCCTCACCTTTTGGCTCCTCATGCTAAAGAAGCCGCAGCGAGAACAAAAGTGACCCGAAATCGTGCACTTAAAAAAACCCTAAATCCCAAATCTGGCGATTCAATTGACTCTCCAGCCACACCCAGAGCAGCGGACAGGACCATAGCGAAAAAGACACTACTGGCATTAGAATCCCCCCGACGGAGCTCTCCACGCTCCAGTATTGAAGTGGAGAAGAATCCCATGCGGAGGTCGGCTTCTGTGAATGAAAACTGTGTCCAGAGCAATGCCTTAAAGCCCAAAGGCGACAGCCTCGTGGTCATTGCCAGCAAGAATCATCTTCATAGCGCCAATGAGCCTACAATGAACCTCACTCGCTGTCAATCGTTGCCAAACTCGGCCATATTGCGAGAGAAAGGACAACATGCCAATGCAACAGCTCGTAAGCCCGCGAAGACCTCGGCGGAGGTGGTGTCCACTCCTGCAAAGCATCATCAAAGTGGTGAAAAGAAGAAGGGCCTTTTCATTCCTGGCAGGAAGAAGTGGCGGGATAGCTCAGAGGTCATGCCCTTAACCCCAGGCCCAGTGTTGGCGCGTGTTGTTTCTCTTGCGGAATCCTGCGTCTCGCGAAGTAACACGCTAAGCGATGCAGACAGTGCCGCGGATGGCAGGCTTCATGTCCGATCGAGCAGAAACAGTTTGAAGAAGACCAAGGAAAACGCCAGGGAGATTACGCTACCTCCTAAACCAGTGACATATGCTGAGTTTCTCCAACAGTTCCGTGCATCCCCCCCCCCAGATGAGAGTGTCATCTCTGAAAGTAGTGCGGACTCCGATCTCCTCCCCAACGAAAACGAGTTCTTAGAGGTGCTCTCTCTGATGAATCCGCTTGCCAAGCGCAAGTCCACCGCCGCGAACCAAACCGCAGCGAGGCAAAGGTTTCAAAGCCCTTCCTGTCCACCCTCACCGCAGACACGAAAGGTTTGCTGTCATACCGATTAAAAACACTATATCTTTCGAGTGATCCTCAAATATTGTGAACGCTGCGTAGGAGGTTTTGGTTGACATTGGTTTTACTCTGGGAGCTGAATAGTCTGTCTGTGCTGCGGATTGCAGGTCCAGAATGCAAAGAACAGTCCACAGCCTCTACGAACTCGAGCGACGGCGAGGAAAACCCTGCACCACCACATAGAGGAATCTTCCCAGGATTCAAGCAGCGATAAGAATGGACAGCCAAGTCCTGTATCTGTCTTGGATTTGCCTTTCGAATCCGAGGAGTCTCTGAGTCCGCTCGAGTTCAAAGAGATCACAAATGATCTTCGAGGTCGGTGTGCTTCAAGCTCTAACCCCTCAAATGCTTCCTTTTCACACAAGTCTATCTGTGACGTGCAAATGATGATTCATTTCTTCTGATTTTCTCGTGAACCTCGCAGAGCTGCAATATCGATTACGGCTTTTGAAAGCCGATGGTAGCGATCCAAGAGTGAGAGACAACTGGGAAAATGTCGCTGAGATGGCTGTGGCGCGCGCTCCTCGTGACAAACAGAGAGGAGCCTCACGAAGCTCGGCTTGTGAATCAAGACAGGAGAGGGAGGGTCGACTCAAGTCGTGTCCACATCCTGTGGACCCTGAAGCAGATTTCGCGTTTTTGAGGGACATTCTTGTGACCTCAGGATTCCATACCTGCGGCGGGCGCAACATCAGTCGGTGGCATTCCTCCACGCAACCGATCAGCCCTCATCTCTGCGAGCGCATCGAAGCCTACTACTCGGACACCAAGCAGGGACGTTCGAGGCTTCGCATTCTCTTCCACGCAATCAACGAGATACTCGTCGCGAGACTAGAGTCCCAGTGCCACCACCAGCTGCGGTTTCAAGCGACTGCATCTCTCGACGTCGCGATCTCACGGAGGGCGACGGCTACAGGAAGGAGATTCGTGGAAGACATCTGGAATGACATTCGCTCGCGGCAGTTTCCTGCGCGCTGCCCCGACCCCCACAACGACTACCTCGAAAGCCTAGTGGTGCAGGACCTGAAATCCTCGAGCTCCTGGCTGTCGCTCCACGACGACGTTGATCGCATCTGCCTCAAACTAGAGAGGGCCATCTACGATGACTTGATGCAGGAGCTGTGCGCAGCAATGCTGGTGTAACTTAGGAAACATAGATACATTGAATTATGACGGCTTTGGGACTTGGAACCTGGTCGATTTGGTTTCGAGCTTGCAGGATCGTGAATCCATACACAGCAAGCACCACCGCGGAGAGTTCCCCCCATTCGTGCATCGCAGTCCCCATGTACAGAATCGTAGAATTCCCCGTCGCCGACACTCGCATCGCTGAAGGGGATGGTGTCCGCGGAGGAGACCGCGGGCGCTGTCAGTGCTCGAAGCTCGCGAGCACTTGCCACGTCGGATTCCCAGCTGGCAACTCATTACCATCCAAGAGTTCCTTTTTGAATACCATGTGCCACGTAGGCCGTCTTTGCCTACGTGTCGCGATGTGCATTTCCTTATAAAATGGAAATTGAATGCTTTTCTACAGATGGAATTGGCTCATAGAATTTGTTAAAATGTTTTCAAATAAATAAATATTATGTTAGGATAGTGAAAATATAAATTAAGCATGTGTGTATCACATTCTTACTGACAAAATTCATCTATTTGTTACCTCCAAATAGGTTTTTGTTTACTATATTTATTTTTGTTGTTTGATTGTTTTTGTTTTGAAGTTCTTTCGGATTATAATATTTGATAAATATTTGATAATGGAGTTGTCTGAGAATCAATAACACTGTACATGCTCATGTGCATACCATCTATTACCTATGGGAATTTGTTTTGGAGCTTCAAATCTCTTGAATATGAATCTTATTGCAACAGTGAATGTCTTCAACACGTTAATGATATCATTGAATATTAATTTCAAGGTTATCCTTTTAAAATAGGAGAATATTAAATCAACTGAGGTTAATTTTAAATCAACCCACCTTTGCTTTTAGCTTCATGTACTAATTACATCATATATTCCTCATTAATCCAAAGAATGTCATCCTCCCTCATCGATCCCTCAATTTTGCATTGCAGGAGTTCTTTTCCTCATTTCTAATTGTATCATGCTTGCCTAATGCATGTGCAATGAGTGGCCAAATCAATTGAGATTTTTGTGCCTTGATCAAGGAGAATAAAATGTTGAAATGGAGTGAATGGGTGGAGTGGTCAGGACATAGTACATGATGGTAAGAGCAAAGGTGGGTTGATTTAAGATTTATCTAGATCAATTTAATATTTCCATTAAAATATATTATAGTTGCTACTAAGGCCATACTATTTGAACTTGTTTATTTGTTTGTAGTAGTAGCTACACAACACAAGGCTTGTTTTTTAAAACCTTGTATTAAAAAATATAAAATGATTGATTTACTTATCTACTTAAAAATTTGATTACCTTGAATAAATCTTCATAATTTTGGATTTATTTTAAAATATCATAATAAATAAAATAAATAACAAGATATTTTTTATATTTTTGTATAAATACTTTTATTTTTTACACAACATCTTTGTAGTCTTCTACAATATATGTAGTTAATATTTTATATTTTTAAAAATAATTAGATTAGATTATAATAATATTTTTTGATAAATAAAATAAAATATGTATGTATATTAGTAAATATATATCATATAAATATGAAATTAAACCACTTATTTTAAAGATAAAAAGTTCATTCATATATATACTACTACCACATGTAATAAATATATAGTAATAAAAAGATAAAAGATAAAACATTACAAATGATAAAACATAGACTCTATATAATGTAATAAATAATCAATAAATTAAATTAAAATTTAGAATATATAAAATTATTAATAATTTTTTTATATATTATTATATAATACTTTATTAATCTTTTATATTTTTATTATCTATAATATAAAAAAATATCTAAAATTAAATAAAATTTTATTCATATAAAAATATAATATATTATCATATATATATTGAGTTGAAAAAAAAAAAACTTATAATTATTAAGAAGCTATCTTTAAATTAAGCAATAAAGAAGATAAATGATTTAAACTAACATCTATTCAAATAAAAGATTAAGACAAGTCCAATAATTTTTAACATGCTTGTTTAGTCCATTTTCCAAGAATTATGAAAGAAGTACAAGGGAAGGTGGCCCAAAGGTGAAAAGAGCCTAAGAGAAAATATAATACTTTAAAATAATATAATATGAATTGACAAACAAACACCATTACTTGATTTTGAATTGAAGGCAATATGAAGAATCTCCTTAGAACATGACTAACATTGCTACTAAGGGCTTGTAAGGTTCTTAGAAACATCTATAGATTATAGGTGTCTTTAGGTCTCAAAACAGTTCCTTGGATGAGCTTTTGTAGAGAATATTGGGCAATGTTGGATAGACATGAGCAGCATGGATGTGAATGGGAATGGCTAACATTGTGTTGCCTATTTGCTCTACACAAGTAGAGTCAAAGTCCAAAATATTTTTTTGCATCACCAATATTACTTTTAATCTATTATCTCCACACATGTCTTTCTTCACCACCCCAACAAGGTCTTAAAAGGTAGTTTCCATGGCATTTATTATAATATATTATCATGTTCCATCTATTCTCTTATAATGATTGATATTTTTTTAAACTTTTTTTAAAAATGATCTAAGAATTATATTTGCTACTAATTAATGTGTATAATTTTGATATGTTGATCTCAAAAAGAGACTTTGCTATTAGAATTGTAACTTTGGTTGTGATTGTAATATTTTGAAGAAGTCAATATTTATTCTTTTTTCACTATCTTTGTTTTATTGCACCAATTATTATGAGCAACTTGGTGGCAATTATGACATTGAAGTACGTTTTTATACATTAATTTGTTGAAACAAGATAAAAAAGTAATCATTTTATTTTATTTTATTTTATTTTAAATTTAAAATTTAAAATTTAAAATTCTTATATATTAAAAGGTTGTTCTTTAGATTATTAAAAATTTAAAATTATTGTTATCTTTTAGTCTTAATTACTCTTTATTTTATTATTAATAAAATCTAGCATTATATTTTAGTTCTAATTAATTTAAGATCATTTAAATTCTAAATGGTTGAATTTTAAAAGTCATTGATAAATTTAATATTGTTTCATAAATTTTTTTTGATAATTTTATATATACTAATAATAAGATAAATCTTAATTATTCAATATTAAAATCTATATTTAAAATTAGATATTATTAATCTTATAGATGTATATATATATATATATATATATATATATATTTTTAAAATTTAAAAATAATATATTTTTTTGGTGGTAGACACTATACTTATTGTATAATAAAAAACTAATGGACATACTTAGCATACTTTAGAATGAAAAATTTAAGAGTTTCAAATGGTTAATAAAAAAATAGTTGTAGCAAACATTTGCAACATGCATAGAGTGGTGTTGTTTAGCAATGCAAGTTTATAATATTGACTATTAAGTTATAAATATAGATGTTGGCAAAAATGACTACAATATTTCTTTTAACTCCAATGAAGGATACAATGACTTACAATTGAAAAATCAATAACAAAATATAAATACATTGTAAATACAATCTATATATATATCCTTCATCTTTAGATACAATTGTTAGTCAATAAGGCCATAAAAGATTTTTGATAAAAAAATTGTATTATCATTAGAATCAATTATAAGATATCTTTTCAAATTATGGAATATATGAATATTATATTATGGACATTATTAGAATTTTTTAAGCCATTATTAGAATTTTTTATAGTCTTCTAGAACCTTCAATACCTTTCTAAAATCTTCTAGAATCTTCTAAAACCTTCTAGAATCCTCCTCAACCTTCCAAGACCTCCCGTAGACTTTTTAGAGTCTTCCAGAATCTTCCTTAAGCCTCTAGAATATTCTAAAATATTCTTAGAATGTCCAATAAGACATAAGGCCTCATAGTATAAATAAGAGGCAAGACTGAGGAGCACCTCAATCTTGCCAACACAAGTCTTGGAGCAATCCAGAGTGTTGCCTTGTTCTTGATATTAATCCAGTTTCTTATTCTTGATCTAGTTCTTGTTCTTGTCCATCCAATTCTCTGTTTTTCAAGTTATTCTAGTTCTGATTTCTTTTCTTTGATTCTTGGCTAACCTGCTATCTTGCATCCTTGACAGCTTCCTAAAAGCTTCATAGATGCGGAATCACCTTTATACATGTATATGGATGATTGATAGGTTAGAAACTTGGTCAACAAGCTAGCCACCTGCCGCACATGTTGGTAGCTTGTGGAACAAGCTAGCCATGTGTTGCACATGATAGTAGCTTTAAGAACAAATTAAGTATGTGGTACATATGTAAGAAATTTGTTTTGCAAGTTTGACATGTGTCTTATAAATTAAACACGTATAGAAGGTCCTATAGAATGCTGCCACGTAGCTCTTCGATAGATAGTATTTATTGAGACAAGGGTGAAGCTTTCTTTACTCTTGTCAATTCCTTTCTTGCTCTTAGTTTAATTCAAGAGTCTCATGTATTTTCTAGTCTTTGGTAATAGCCATTCTAATTTCTTCTTGAATATAGTTTTTTCTTTATTTCTATCTTATTATTTTCTTTTGATATAGTTTTTACTAACTTATGCATTTGTTTTAGTTTGTATCTTTGATAGAATGATAAGAATGAAGTTATAATATCAGATCTTTGTCTCTTCTTGATTAAGAGTGGATTATCCCTTTTTGTTGATAAGACATAAGCATATTAGAAGTTGTGGATTACCCACTTTTATACTGATATTGTTTCTAGAATTTTTTCCTTTATTCTTGAGTGTTTTATTTTGTAACAAGAATAGACATTTTTTTCCTTTTCTATTGTGGTATCATGGTAGAGCTTGCTAAAATGAAGAGTGTAGTAATACAAATGCAAGAGTTAATGAGAGAATTAATACTCGCAATGCATCAACTCAATGGACTACTATAAGGAATAACAAGATTAGTAGGAAATAAAGATATAGAGATGATTCAAGCTGCTTCAAGCCATACTACTTCACCTACGATTGAATACCATTCAAACATCAAAGAACTAAAAATTAGTTTATTAGAGAAATTTGATGGTACTAGATCTAAGTTTTGAGGATTCATCAATCAAGTACAATTGGTGATTGAACTTTAATTCCAAAGTTATCTAACCTAAAGGTCACAAGTCAAATTTATTGGAATACTACTATCAAATTGTGCTTTATCATAATTTTTGTCCTTTCTTGAATGACATGATCCAATATTGGATAATTTGGAGGCATTTTTAGTGGAATTTTGATCTATGTATGGAGAATATGATGCAATTTGTATCAAAACCAATAAGATTCATATCTTGCGACAAGACAATCGATCAGTGATATCATATGCTTCACAATTTTGGCAATTAGCAATTGACACCAAGAGGGACGATGTTATGCTTATTAGCCAATTTTTCTATGGATTACAATATGAGGTAAAGAAATTGATGCTCAACTTATCTGATACTCAGACATGGAGTCAAATAATTGATTTTGCTGTAAAGTGTGACAATCGGCTTTTTGAATTTTGATCAAAGAGCTACACAAGGGAGCCTCAACGTTACTACAATATAATGGCAACATCAATGTCTTTTCAATACGTACATTTAGAAGTAGAAGACATGCAAATTGACGCAATATGTTTTAAACCTCTTAATGAACAACAAAAGACTCGTTGTTGTCATGAAGGATTGTGCTTATATTGTGGAAAATCTAAGCACACTGCTTAGCATTGTCCAAAGAAACGATGCAACTACAAGATGAGGAGTACAATTATCAAAGAAGATAATATGTCGGAAAATGAGTTTGTCAAATTACAATAGGAATTGTGCAGTTGGAATCTTGTACAACTCCTAATAAAGGTCTTATCCTCTCATGAGAATCCTCTCGTTGTTTTATAATAGATATCTATTTGGGATCTAAAAATCACAAAGCCTTTGTCTTATTAGATTTAAGAGCCTCAGCGTGTTTTTTAGATAAAGAATTTGTTAAAAGTCGTAGAATATCTTCAATACAAAAAACTAAATCTGTACATATAGAAGTCATAGATAGTCGCCCATTATCTTTTGGAGATGTTAATCATGAAATTCTTCCTATAAATGTAATAATAAATGGTCATAATAGTTGTGTAGTCTTTAATATAATAAAATCTTCCTTTAATCCAGTCATTTTAGATTTATTTTGGCTAAAAAAGTATAATCCTAAAATAGATTGGATTTCTCGTGAACTTGACTTTTTTTAAAGCATTAATAAGAGTCCCGTAATAAATTATAAGTCTAGAATATTAAAACTTGTATTTATAAGCACAAAAGCTTTTATGAATGAAGCAAAAGAAGGATCATCTTTTGTTATTTATGCTACACCCATTTTTGATGGTGGAAAGACTTTAAGTGGCATTCCAAGCCAATATCAAGATTATCAAGACGTTTTAAAAAAAAAAAAATACAGACATTCTTTGGGAGCATCGCCCATATGATTGCTCGATTGATCTCAAAGAGAAAACTCAGCTTCTATTTTGACCAATCTATAATCTATTCTAGAATAAATTGGCTGAACGCAAGAAATACATTCATGAGAACTTGGCCAAGAATTTCATACGTCATTCAAAATCTCCAATAAGAGCTCCTATCTTATTTGTAAATAAGAAAAATAGGTCACTACAGATGTATATAGGTTATTGAGGACTTAATAAGATTACCATCAAGAATAGATACCCTCTACCTCTGATATCTAAACTTCTTTATCAATTGAATCAAGCTAAGATCTATACAAAAATAGATCTAAGAGGAATACACAACCTAATATGTATCAAAGAAGGTGATGAATAGAAGATTATATTTCAAACAAGGTATGGATATTTTGAATATAATATCATGCTTTTTAGACTTATAAATATACCAGTTGCTTTTTAATATTTTATGGATGATGTATTTCATGAGTTTTTTGATGATTTTATTGTCTATTATTTAGACAACATTCTAATCTATTCTAAGAATATAGAAGAAGATAAACTTTATATTTGTCATATATTACAAAAACTTAAAGATGCATGGTTATATATCAAGATGAAAAAGTATATATTTTATACTACTTTAGTTGACTTCTTAGAATACATCATTTCAAATGATGGTCTCAAAATAGATCCAAAGGAAGTCTAGACAATCATGGATTAGAAGATTCTAAAAATAATATAAGATGTGCAATACTTTTTGAGATTTTTCAATTATTATTGCATCTTCATCGAAAACTTTTTATAAATTGTAGCTCCATTTACACCCTTAACTTGTAAGGACAAACTTGAGTGGAGCAAAGAAGCAGAAGCATCATTTGAGGCTTTGAAGACAACTTTTATTTCTGTACCAATCTTGTATCACGTTGTCGGGTAGAGAGAATTCGCCTTGGAAAAACGCCAAATTCCTAGCTGCTACTAGAACTAGTAGGGAACATAAGCGAAAGCCGTGCAAGTATCTTCTATACTTGTACAATATTAGAATATAATCCGTGTACAAGAATGGAATATAATTCTTGTATAAAATAGAATATAATCTTTAATATAATACTTATATAAATACTTATATAAATATTATATATAATAATTATATAAATACTTGTATAAATATTATATATAATACTTATAAAATACTTGTATAAAAATATAATATAATCCTTGGTATAATACTTGAACAAATATATGTAAAAATATTATATATAATACTTATAAAATATTTATATAAATAATTGATGTAAATATAAGTATATATATTTATATAATAAATATAAACAAAGTATGTATATACTCAAGTATATCTCAAATACGATCGCATATGAGAAATACAAATTATACAACAAGCTGAAACTAATTAAATTACTAAAAATTCATCCAAAGGTCAAATCAACCATGCTTATAGCCTATGGAAAGCTAATAACTTCATTATAAAACATATCAAAATTTCACAAATAGATGTCTTACCGTTTAAAAGTTATGGCTAAATGAAATAAGCACTAAAATTTTCCAGCAAATACAAAGGCAGCAAAGCTCCTCTTCACTTCAGCCTTTGTTGTGGTTGCTTCCCTTCTCCAAATTGGACATGCAATAGCTTTTTAGAAAGCTCACTCCATCATCTAACTTGTCTTAAAATTTTGCATGTATACCTCTTAAACTTCAGATTTTATGGCTAGTCAAATCTACTCCTCAAACCCTAGTGACAATTTTTTCTTTTGACACTTCACAGCTCATAAATCTTTCATAGAAGCTCCAAATGCATTGATTTTTATTTTTTTGAAAAACATATAAGCTACTATAAACATTCTAAAATATCAAAAAGTTTGAGAGATTTTCCGACTTGGGTGGTTGAACAAAATCTATGCCCCTCTTCATCGGTGGCAGAGATCCTTTCCCACTCTCAAGCTCACAACTTTCTCTCTTCAACTCCAAATGCTACAAGAAATAGCTTGATAGAAATCTAGCACAATTTTCCACACTCTCTATATATTTCACTAAGAAAGACTTGAAATCAAACTTGCAATGGCAGATCAAAGTTTCTGCCGTCACTTTTTGATAGTAGCACACCTCACTCTACTAAAATAAGAATAAATTTTTTCTCACAACTCCAATACAAGCAAGTGAGTAGGTTCTAGAATTCGCACAACTCAAAAAACATGTTGTCTAATTTTCATTACAAACGCCTTTATATCCTCAGAGCTATCTCTCTCCAAAGTTCACTGCTTAAAAATTGCTAAATCCTAGGTCCAGCAAGAGGAGTATTCTATCCTTTTCTTCCACATCAGCCTATGACATGCCCACATTGGAGATTGAAGTCAATGCTTGTAAGCTAAGGGCACTAAACAACCCTGTATAACTAGTGGTTATATTTTGAGCTATATCTTAGACAATTTGATAGATTTTTGGCTCATAATTTTTAAAAGTGTATATATTTATGTCTAAAGACTATGTAAAAAAAAATTTGTGGCATTAAAGTTTTGGGTTTGTGAGATATAAGGAAAATAGTGATCACATATCTTTGAGCTAGGATTTTAAGCACTTGCTAAGGATTTTGAGATATTGGACAACCGGAAGGAAATTTATAGTTGATTCTTCTTATTAAAAAAACTCAAAAGTATTACCTACACTTTAAAGAAAATTTTATAGAATTTGAATGGTTGGATCAAGAGTTATTCAACTCTAAAGTTTAGCAAGAAATAAGTCCTTATGGGTGAAGAAAGTTTTAAAGGGTCTTTGTGGAAATTTGAATCCTTTTTGTACAAACCTATTTAAATACAAGAAGGTTTATCTATACAACTTCTCTTTTGTAATATTGTTATATATAATTTTGAGATTGATTTTATGTTGATAGTAACTTTTATATATCTTAAGTTACCTTTGTTAGACATTGGTGATCCTTAAGATCTTATTTATTTATTTTATTTGGCATTTAGAACACATATTATGTAAATCTTATAAGAAAAAGGATTAGAAAGGGATTTTTAGTGAAAAAAGGGGTAGTTAGGCCATCCATGTTAATGAATGGAGATGGATGATAGAAGTCTCTATTCCTATTGGCCAAAAATCATATCCAATTGACTTCAAGGAGGTTGCTTGAGGGCTATTAGAGATTAAGATTTGTTTTTGGAAGGGAGTCAAACATCAAAGGCTAAGATCAGGAAGTTTGGTTTTTTAGATATGGTTTTAGTACAAATCTTGCATAATTTGGACTTTTTATGAAAGAGATATAGGTGCCCAAAGTTAGGATGTTGAAATTGTATCTACTATCATTCTTTTGGGCATAACTTGCGCATACAAAGATTAATAGAGGATTGGTAACTAGGATTGGAAAGAGCACTTTTTTTGGCTATACTTTTTATATACAGCTTGATGATATCTAAGCTAGGATGAAGGAGATATTAGAAGTTGAAGTTAGTACTTATAAGCTAAGGGCAATAAGTGACCCTATTTAACTAGTGGTTATATTTTGAGCTATATCTTAAGCAATTTGATAGATTTTTTGCTCAAAATTTTTAAAAGTGTATATATTTATGCCACAAGATTATGTGCAAAAATTTTGTGGCATTAGGATTTTGGATTTGTCAGATATAAAGAAAATAGTACTCAAGTGTCTGTGAGTTAGGGTTTTAAGTACCTATTAGGATTTTTGAGATATCCGATGATCGAAAATGAATTTATGATTGATTCTTTTTTGTAGTAAAATTTAAGAATATTATTTATACTCTCAAGAAAATTTTATAGTAACTGAATAATTGGATCAAGAATTATTTGACTCTAAAGATCAAAAAGAAATAAGTCTTTGTAGGTGAATAAAATATTGAAGGATTTTTGTCAAAATTTGAACCTTTTTTGTACAAACCTACTTGAATACAAGAAAATTTATCCATATAATTTTTTTTTATAATATCATTATATTATTTTTTTTATTATTAAAGATAAATCACTTATTAGAGTTCAGCCAATAAGTTTCAAGTAAATTCTCCATAGCCAAGTACCCAGTATATTTCCACATAGAAATTCATGCCATACGAAAATACTCTCTTTTATCTTCCTTTCAATGGGCATATTTTCCTTAGTACAGTGTTTTCATTCTTATTAATCATAATCTTTCTTCATATCACTGAAATTGCTTTTCATCTTCAATCTAATTATATATTTGGCTTCACTTTTGAACTAGCACCAATTTTAGAACATCTTTGTATATCATGTAAAAACTACTCATTTGGCAATTAATTCCTAACACTCAAAAGTATTGTCATTATCCGACAGTGATGCCAAAAATGAGGTTTGTCATTTTACTTATTCTTCGTATACTGCCTAGAATAAACCTATAATGGAGAAGGGGGGGGAGATTTGAATACAAGGAAAGACTAAATATATGAGATACATGAGATACATCTGTTAGGATCACACAATTGACCACTTTCCATCGACAAAGTCTAATGAATACATAAATGCTCTAAAACGACTTTGTCCACTTCATCTTTTTATTACTACGTAGTCGAGAATAGATTTTATAGTATTATCTCCCATAATTCTTCTATTATATTTTCCTGTCTTCATTCAATCTCATAATAACATCAAGCAATATTACATTGTCTTAATAAATTGCATACAATTGCTTCACATTCCAATCATTGGAAATAGCTTCTCACTAAAAATCAATTCCAAAACTAATCAATTCTTTAGTCTTTTCTTTTATTGTTCAATTCTCACAACCAATATGGCACAACATTCTCATTCACAATCAAGCTACATTGATATATTCAATCTTCAGCTTCTAATTTGTCATACCAAATTCAATCATCAAATAACTTCAATTTCTTATTCATCCACAAATAAATTGAATTTTTTATTTTTATTACTGTACTTCTCAGTTTACATGGTATAATCATTTAAAAAAAACAAAAGAAAGGGATAATATCAAGCTTATCCTAGCTCTTGACTATTACAGTTGAGTCTTGATTTCTTCTTCCATATTCTCTTTATAGCAAAAACCAAGATACCAACCATCATCTCTTCTATCCTAATCACTTTTTCAACTAACTTTTCTATTTTACTGCCTATATTGGCCAACCAATAAATTAATCATCCAATTTATCAATTTTTAATTCTTATTCTAACACCAAAATTATCTATTTATTCTACAATCTCAAATATTTTATATCAATACATATTTTGAATTGTTGCCAAGCTTATTGGATCATGTCTTTATCAAGATTTGAATTCATTATCACTTATTGATCAGAAAAACAACAAGATTTGTCTAATGCTCTTTTAAGATGTTCTTATCTTGCATCAAAAGAAGAAAATACAGCTTTTGATCAACAAAGGATGATTTTGTCGAAGCTAAAATAATTTCATCTTTAAGCAATGAAATTAATATGAACTATTGATTTAATTTTTCTTAAGTAAGTTTAATTAAATATATCTTCAGATTCTCTTCTTCATGATATTAAAAATAATTCATCTAAGTCTCATAATACTTTCAAATTTGAATTCAAGAACAATCTATTCTATTTTGAGGAATGCTTGTATGTTCCAAAAGGTAAAGTATGACTACATACTCTTGATACTCATCGCAACTTTTATACAATAGAATATTTTAAATACAACAAGATTTTAGAATTGATATCAAGAGATTTTTTGTGGCTTTAAATGTGGAAGGCAATTAAAGAATTTGTGCACTCATGTGATGTTTGTTTAAGATCAAAAACTCCTTGTCATCAATCTTACGGACTTCTCCAACCATTATCAAAACAACCATGGTCTTTTGTCTCCGTTGATTTTATTATAGATCTATCAATTTCAACTTCATATGATTTTATATTTGTGATTGTAAATCATTTCACCAAGATGGCATATTTTGTACTATGTACAAAATCTATTACAAGTGAAAAAACAACTAAACTCTTCTTTGACAACATCTATTATTATTATAGATTGCTAATAGATATTATATCAGATAGAAGAATATAATTTGTATTAAAATTTTGGAGAATCCTTTTCAATATATTAAAGATAGATATAAAACTATCTTAAACCTTCCATCCTCAAATTGATAAATAAACAGAATGGATAAATCAAATTTTGAAGTAGTATTTAAAATATATTATTAATTATCATCAAAATAATTGAATAATTTTTTTACTATTTATAAAGTTTATTTATAATGATTTGATACATTCTTCTATTTAATAAATATATTTTTTTGCTAATTATGATTATTATCTATGATTTGATATTTTTGACTTTTCAAAAGTTGATAATCCTATAACAAAAGACTTGACAAATCGATTGTCAAAGCTACATATAACAATGAAGGCACAATTAAAAAAAGCTCAAGAATGACAAAAGACCAATATAAATATCTATCATAAGAAACAACCTCAATTCCATGTTGATAATAAGGTATGGCTACTTTGTTGTAATATCAAAACTATCTATCCTTGTAACAAAATAGATTATCGTAGGCTTAGACGATTTTTTATTTGTAAACAAATCAATCCAATTGTTTATCAATTATAATTATTAGAGTCTATGAAAATCCATCATATATTCCATGTATCTTTACTTGAGTCATATAAGATAGTGGATATACAAGAAAGAAGACTAATACCATTGCTTCTTATTGAAATGGACAACAATGAAGAATTTGAAGTGGAAGAGGTCTTAGATTTAAGGTGGCGCTGAAATAGATTGAAATATCTTATACATTGGCGTGGATATGATATTAATGAAGGCACATAGAAGCCATCAAAGAATCTAACAAATGCATCAATCAAAATCAATGAATTTCATTGATGACATCTATCAAAATTAAGATGAAAAAAACCTTAATTATAAAGCAAAGTAGGTTCAATGGAGATATCTTGTATCATTTTTTGTTATTTCTTTAGACTTTTTAGTACTAAAAAGATGGAGAATCAATAACCAACAAATTCAGCTCAAAAGTTGTTGTTTGCCGACTTATCAGATGAGACATTATAATTGTTACAATCTTCAAGACGACAAAATAGAAATAAAGATCCTCAAGAATGACATGTTTTTTTTCAAATTGATGGTAAGATACAATTTGTTTGACATTACAACCTTGGAAGAGACTTTCAATGTTTGATAATACTTTTAGAAGTAGGAATTATTTTTTATGGTATTTCAAATATTTTCTTTGAAAGAAATTATGAAGACCTCAACAATGATCAAATATCAAGGTACTTCTCTTGCCTTGATATAAGACTCTATTGATGGTTGAGAGGACCTATCAATTACCTTCAAAAGAAACAAAGATCAAAGTATGTAGCAAATATAATTTGGCACATCTTCAACTTTTTTAACATATAATCACCATTCTTTATGGAACTTGTTCCTAGAATGAAGGATAATATTATGAACATAAGATTTATTCTAATAGTTATCTAGATAACATGAATAGATAGAAATAGGTAAAATAGATTAAATTGATAATATCTTATAAAGTAGCTTCTTAAAAGCTTCATAAATATGATTTCATGTTTATTCATGTCTATAGGTGATTGATAGGTTAAAAACTTGGCCAACAAGTTAGTTATGTATTGTATATATTAGTAGCTTGTAGAACAAGCTAATTATATAGCGCACATATAAGAAACTTGTTTTATAAGTTTGACACATGTCTTGCAAATTAGGCATGTGTTAGAGGTCCTATAGAACATCGCCACATAGCTCTTAAGTAAATAGTATATATAGAGACAATAATGAAGCCTTCTTCATTCTTGTCAATGTCTTTTTTATTCTTAGTCTTATTTCAAGAATCTCATTTCTTCTTGTCTTTAGCAATAGCTGTTCTAGTTTAATATTATACCGTCTTTGAGTGATTCTTTACTCCTTGCAAGTAATACAAGAGTATTTTGATACTTTAATTATTTATATTTCATATCCTTAATATAAATCAAAAAAAAATTCAACAATATAGAAAATCTAATCTATTTGAAGATTATAATTTTTTAACCACAATAAATTCAAAATAAAAGGATTAATTGGAGATTTTATAATATTTAATATTACTAGATTTTTTTTAATCTTTAAATTACTTTTATAAATAAGATTATATGAATAACATCTTTGTTGAATAAAAAATTTATTATTTATAGTTTTTATATATACATGTTTAAACTTATTATAATAAAAATATCTTGTGATATTTAAAAATATCATTTTTAAGAAAACAAAAGATACATCAAGATCTTTAAAATAAAAAGATTAAAACTATAATGTTTTAAAATCCTAATTGAACTTATATTCAAAAAAAAAGTAATAGATTTGAAAGGTAATACAAGACTATTATAAGATTATATTACAAAAAAATCTAATTATATAATCTTCTAATATAATTGGATAAACTTATTTTTTAAAATATCATCTTTTTATAAGTTCTTTATTTGTACTTTTTTTTTTTTGATAATACCAAATAATATATTTTGATTTTTAATATTTTAGATATAATTATTTTATCAATGTTTAATACCTTTTGTATTATAAGAGCTACAAATTATGCAGCATCAATCTACATATGTTTTATATTTAGCTATATATATATATATATATTGATAAAAAAAAATTATAAAAATATAAAGACAATGAGGTGTTATGATATAACTTTCTAATTAGAATCCAAAAAGATAATTTTTATATTTAATAGTATATTAAATTGGTTAGTTGAATATTTAAAGATTATATAAGTTAAAAATTAGTTTCTTCACCTCATATTGTAACCTATAAGAAATAAATTGATAAGTCGAATGTTGTTTTACTTGACATCAATAGTTGTTAAAATTGAGATGCGTATATAGATATAAATCAATTTTTTAAGTTAAAACCTAGATTTTATTAGTTGATATGTAAATTGCATCATTTTTTTTAAAAATGAATTACAATTCTTTTAGAAATGTATTTGAGTTGTCTACTATACAACCTTATTTTTTTAAAAATAATATAAACCAAAAAATAACATATTTACTAAATAAAGTTTTAATAAACTTGATTTGAAATACTTAGGTTGAGAAACTAAGAACTTGGAGTTCAATGACAAGTTATACTTGGTTAATAAATCTTTGAAGCGTAGATCTGATATGTTCAAAAATCTTTACAAAAACAACTCTTGGTTCCGTATCAAATACAAATATGTTTCTATGACTCACTTTAAATAATATAGTTGTTAGAAAAATCCTTAGTATTTACATTTCTTCTTAATTAGTCAATCCTAATGTTGATTAGAGTAGTAGACAAAATAATATAGTGCATATACATAAAATTTAATTATTCTTGTATTTCTAGTACAACATTCTTTATTTTTATTAGCTGTGTTTTAAATATAAAAATTTAAAAATTTCTATATAAGAAAAAATGAATCATTTAATAAAATAAAAAATATTGATAAAAAATACTATTTTAACAAAAAATAATCTATAACCTTTAAGATACTTTGATGCTTTTAAAAAAATTATAAGCTTTTATTTTTAAAAAATTAGCTCTAATATTGTATATACTATTCTTGTTAAATTATTAAAAATATGAATTTAAATAAACTTTTGAAAAACTAATATAAATATGTCTTATTTTTAAATAAAAAATTAAAAAATTAAAAATAAATAAATAAAGCAAGGAATTGATATTATTATAAGATAGTAAGAACTATAATAGCTATTGCAAAATATAATAAAAATAAAAAGTCTTAAATCAAATTTTGAATACCATAAAAAAGTAAATAATACAAAGAATGGCATTAAGCTTGCCTCCATATATACTAGCTACTAAAAAAGCTATGTAGAAGCTTCTTTAAGACCACATGATTTGTACATTCAATACCTAAGTTGTAAGTTCCTTCTATAGTAATATTAAAGAGATAGTAAACTTCTACAAGAAGTTTCTATATCTGTATTACATATCTAGATAAATTTGTAGGTCTAATATACATCCAAGAAACTTTCTTAATATTTTTTGAAGAAGATATTATTTACTTAATATATTTCTAATTATTTCTAGTTATTCAAGTAATATAGGTATTTATTGCATTAAAGATTAGTACACTTGTAAGAGACTATGAATATCAAATAAAAAATTTATAAGATTTTTATTAATATTTTCCTTGAGTACTATCAATTTCTTTTGTATTAAGTTGTAAATTACTTCAAGATGCAAATTAACTCCTTCTTGAAGATCAATTGTACAATTTTTATAATTATTCTTAGATAAAATATAAAAATATTTCTTTAAACATCTTGATAGTCTTTGTACAGCTTTAGCATTTCAACAAAAGTATAATTTGATTGAAAAATAGATTCTTAATAAATAATAATTTTAAAAAATCTTTTATTATTTGTATAAATATTATAATTCTATTATATAAGAATTTGGATTTTTCTAAACTTGATGTATAATTGATATTTTGGTATTTTTTAATGAAAAAAAATCAAATACTACAAAATTGTCCAATCTATCTAATATTTATACTTTTCTAATAACAATAGTTATTAAATAACAAGATTAGTTAGAGATTTGATAATATTAAATATTATTATTTTATCAAGTCTATATTTAAATATTTCTACAAGAAAAAGTTAATAAATAATTTTAAAAAAAATAAACTATGTGTAATTAGTTTTATATAATTTTTTTCATATACTAGTTTAGTTTTTTATATCAATGATAGTTTATAATGCATAGTAAAATCTTCATTAAGAAAAAAACAAAAGCTTTAGAATCTAATAAAGAAAAAATAAAATTTGTATAATATTTAGATTGAAAATAAACTTTTACAATAAAACAAAGATATGATTCATATAATAATATATAACCTTTATAAAATGATATTATAAGAATCTATCTATATTATCTTTATAGTAGTTCAATAAAATATATTTTCAACAAGTTATAATTTTTTATAATTGGACTTTTTATTTTATAATTGTGCCTTTTTTTTAGATAATATTTTATAATATGTTTAATTTTTCTACAATATAAGCATAATTTTTCTTGTCAACATCAAAAAAATTCTTAGATTATAAGAGATTTTAATTATATAACATCAATATGCATATCTTCTTTTTTACATTGTGTAAATTTTATTAATAATAGTATGTATTTAAAAATCATAGAAACATTGATATATAATCACTCAACTTTTTGAATGCAATCCAAAAGATAAATTGTCTCATTTGTCAATAAAATCAATTACTTAGTTCAATGTGATTATCAAGCAAATTTAGCAACAATTTCTTTATATCAGGTAGTAATCTATAGAAAAATTGACTAATAATTGCAACATTATTCTACTTGATACAAATTGCTAGCTATTAAAATTATAAAGCATACGCAAATATAATATAATTTGTTTGCTGTAAAATCTAAATTTTGTTGATTGATGGACTAATTTTCTTATATTCATTGTACATAGATTATATGTTCTGCTAGAAATGCATCTAAGTTGTTTAGTATTAGATATTGATGCTCAAAAAAGGATAAAAATTTTAAAAAAAGAGTATGCCAAATGAATAATGTTTCAATATACTTGACTTGAAATACTTGAGTTGGATAATTTTGAGGCTGGATCTAAATAACAAGTTAAATGGAATTAAAAAAAATCCTTCAAACTTGGATTTGGTTCCATAAAACTTCTCAAAAAGATAAACTCTTGATTCTTTAATAGACATAATGAATTTTTTACATGGAGTAATTTTTTTGAAGAAAATAAGAAAATTGAAACAAAAATAATTTGAAATTGTTGCTTAATTATTTTAAATTGAACAAGGCAAAAACTTTTTTTCAATAACTTGTCATATGTTTTAACAAAATTAATCTCTAAATTTTATTTTTATTTAAATACTTGAATTGAAATTATAAAACTATTATGTTATATTTATAATATTATATTTTGCAATAAATGAATCAAGCAGGAACAAAACGAATAAAATACTCAATCACAGAAATGACACAGAGAAAGTCCAACTTTGTTAGATATGTCCATGACTACAGAAGTTAAAACTTGAATTTCCAGATTTTCAACCACAAATTAACACATTTTGTACTTAAAAGGACACTAAATTTGGTGGAGATTGTTCCAATCATGCAATTTATGCTTCACAATAAAACCTTGCTTTTAAAATTTGCAGAATTTTCTTCCACCATACAACCACACAATTTACCAAGACCATGAAATATCATTTCTTAAACAAGGTCCGACACTTAAATCTGACGCAGCTGTGATCGACTAAAATGTCTGTTTGGCCAATATTGGTGTTTCTAGATCGAAGCACATGCCATTGTCTCATTTACTAAAGCAGTGAATGGAAATGATAATTGAATATCACATTAGTGTATAATAGATCAGTGACCACCTATGCATAGCCATATGCTATTCAATGCATTTAATCAAACAATCCACTACATGGATCATCTCCAATTCAAATAACCTCTCAATCGTGGCTCTCCCTGTCCACGATGTTAAGTTTTTTTGCCCTAAATAAACAGTTTCAGTTCTGTATTGCGAATCTGGGAAAACATCTTCCCAATGTTACTAAGCTGCCCTGACAAGCACATAGGATACAAGTTTACTGCATAATACAAGTCGCACATTGAAGTGTTTTCTTCTTTCAATAATTCACAAGGAGGAGCCTCACACTTGAATGAATTTACACGTCAATGATGTCAAGAGTCCGTGATTGGGAAAACCCATCTTCAGTTTTAGCACACATTGGACATGGCTTAGTTCGACATCCTTTGCACGCCTTGCAGATTGTGGCTTTCGAATCTCCCTCCCCTTGTATGCTCAAAAGCTCTTCCTTTTGGAGCCAACCCGCACTCCAACGCTCTCTGTCCTGTTAACACAATGAAACAAGAGACTCTTAGCATCTCAAACTAAAGTGAATTCAATGGAACTCCACTTTGTCATCGAATCTTCTATGTGTCAACTCCTTGAAGGCCCTACATTAAAGATAGAGTGCATGCAAGATACCCAATAACCGCCCTTGTGGTTTCACCCTATCAGCTCGAGTTTTGAAGGGATCGATGAACCTTAAGAATCTTGGCATTCATCCAAAACCGGGTTGTCTCATCACACGTTGAGACCATTTCCAGAAACCAATCCTTTCCAGGCCCTCGGCGCTTACAATGGACATGGAAATGACGCCACCCAAATGTGGTTTCCATCGCAGTCCATTTCGATCCTGCTCACATTTGGAATCAGGTTTAGGGTTTAGGGTTTAGTTACACCTTCATCCCCTCTTTAAACCCACACGTGGAACACGTATCCTCAAAGTCTTTGGCAATACCAAGGTTTCAAGCTGGTGTCTGGGACGTCCCTTCACAGGACTATCAATCAAAAGCAACAGGTGTCTGCGATGGTTACTCACCCACAATGCGCGCTATTGACACTGGATTCCTCTTGTGAAAGCCTCCTCGCGCAAGACTGCCTTGGCCATCACATACATCACACTTGACTTCCCCTGAGCCTGCAATTAATAACGACAATCTTTCATGCGTAATTCCCTTACATACGCAATGAACATGCAACAGGGATTGTATCGAAAGGACACTACAATTAAGACAGAAAATGCGTGCACAAAACATCGATTCAAGAGCACCAATAAACGATTAACATACAGACCATGCAGTTGTTTCAAAGTCACTATGACTTTGAAATTCCTTATGATCCCTCAGAAGTCACTCAGCTCATGTATGCATTTAAATCCATTGACTAATAGTGGCAATTTATCCAAAACCTAATTAGGTTATTGGAATTTCAAAACAGTGTAACAATGTGTATCAGACTGACTCCAGAAACAAATAAAATGATGCGACCACTCGCATTCATACCTTGGCATAATCGACAAGGAACAACAGTGTAAATGTTGGACAGGGGTTTCACGAAGAGGTTGTCTTCTGCCGCAATCCGTTGAACAGGCGCACCACTTTCCGACTGCCCCGATGACCTACATTTGGGAATACACGCTCCTGAGGCAATTCCTTTCGGGAGCCCCACACTAAGGATGGACCGGTTGATTTGGAATTTTCCCGGACACATAAACCTGCTGCTCAAGCTGCTCAAGCGACTCAGCTGCATGCCGCAAGCCATCTTCATCTCTGGAGAATTCCACGAACTCAGAATCGCATGATCAGGGTGGCTGTCCCAAAAAAGAATCACTATAATCGTCTGTCATTCTTCAAGCACATTCGTGACGGAATGGAAGCACCCACATTATCGTTTAACATGGACACAAAAGGAACATCTCCACAATACTCGTGCAAAATGGAAAATCACACAACCCTGACCAGGACACATGCTACAGCTCGCAGTCTTCTTCACGGCCACAGTTGAGCACCACCCAGATAATTTTCCACTCTAGAATCCTTGCAAACCGGAACTGCAATCCAGCTACAGTTTTCAAATTAGGAAAAGTTGTAAGCAGAGTAAGAACGCTGGATTCAAAATCTCATTGAACGCCGTGTACAGCTCGACGGTGCTAGAGATTCAAGAGCATTAATAAAATGAAAAGCATAGAAGATATTGAGGAAAAAGACGAAGTCTGTGGTGGTTGTGAGGCGGCCACACCAGTCGGTAAATAGCGCACCCATCACCGCTGCTCCACCCACTCTGTCTCACTGCGTTGTGTCCTACACAGTCATGGACCAATTAAAATTCTGGATGTTGTTGTCGAGTCTGATTCCCATCAAAGAAGGTTACAATTTCAATTTTGTACTCGAACACGTAACATAGACATGAAGAGTTTCCAGAAAACAGGATTTCTGTGGATGGAGCCCGAAGACCGTTAATGGTCACAGATCCTCAGATCTCCACGGTTGAATTTAGTGGTGATACCAATTTCTACAAAACTCATGCTGTCGATGGTTATTAACTTTGCGATCCGGGATTCGAGAATCTTCTGTGGTATTTTTCAATTTTACAGATCCATTATCAGGTAGTATGCTAATAAATAAAAACTCCACCAGCTAAAACGGCTTCCTCTTTCTAACACAGCGTACGTGCACAAGCAAATGTCGCAGCCCCTGTAATTGTATGAGACATTCATTCCTCGAGTTCCAGCTACGTCAAAATGCTTAGTATGAACAAATGAAGATGATTCTCTTTACATTTTAAAAATTGAGTACAACAATTTCTGGTTCTCAATCAACAATAACATGTAAATCCGACTTGTCATGAAAATAATCATGGAAAGACCCACCACAACCGTTTCAAGAACTTGTATCTAACGCAAAAAGAAAAGAAAAAGATGATGTTAGTACTCAACTTGCACGATCTTGTTGGTTGTCTACAAGTGTGACCATAACCTGTACAAAGGAGTGACTAGAACATATATCTGTCAATTTGGGATTCACGGTATTAAAACTATTTCCCTATTTACATATCTTTTAGAAGTTCAATTTGCGCCTTTTGATACGTAACAAAACGCGCAAATTGAAATTCATAGACGTATTTCGATCATACCACACCAACAGTTCCATTCCTCAATCAACTTGGTCAAATGTCTTGAGCATACTGCTGGGGAAAAGAATATGTCACTGCACCAACTGCTTTCACCAGAAAAGATTGAAGACGGGACCGCGTAGTCGCATTTATAGGTGCTTCCGCAAATGAATAGTACCTCTGCACAAAGAGTTGGCCACAACAGACAATTGTCGTAACTCCATTTGATACTTTATCAGCTTCCCGGCACCACTTTTTCTCTCCACTATTCTCAATAGAAAATGTCGAGGCACAGAATAAATATCTTGAATGCCTATTCCTAAACATAGTTACAGTAGTAACGATGTCAAAGGTTCCTAACTTCCTCAAAATCATCGACTTAGCAAATCTTTGAAGTGAGACGTTGTCATGATCGAAGTACAAGAACAACCTGTCCGAAACTTCAAATTTTAACTACCAGAGGATGGCCGGTTACGACCAAAGAGAGAGTTATTTGGCGATTCGAATATCATCTGTGAAATGTTGACCATGTCTTATGGACCCTAGCACGGGGTTTACCGCTGTTGTTTCAAATAAAAGAAAAAAAGAAAAAGAAAGAAAGAAGTACGAGAATGACCCGAGGTAAAAGTCTAATAAAGTTATATTGCACAGTCCATTCAAACAATACAACAGCAGCTAATAATAAGCTGAGCATCTTTAAATAATGCTTCAGCAACCAGATTGATACTGCACCAAAATTGGAGCAAAAGGAGCATCGGGTCCAACAATAAAATCCGACAGCAAGAAGTTATTCGCATAGCAGAAGGTTGAGCCGAAGATTGACGCAAAGAAAGTCCATGAAATTTACCTCACTGAAAGCGACAAATTCCATAGGTCGTTTTGAACCATCGAAAACACGGACGTCCGAAGTGATACCACAAACACAAAATCAGCATTATGATGACATCCACATTCAGTATCAATGCACCTCCACATGAACTCCCTCGCTACTGATACCAGCCAGTTCAAACGGTGTGTGGCAAGGTTTTCGAAGCAAATCCTTCGAAATTCATCAACCGGAACCGACGTCGAAACCAAGTCAGCTACGATTCATCTCGGCGCATGGACATCCCATCCGATTCCAACAGCCATAAGGGAAAAAATTCCAAAATCGAAGGCATTTTCTTGCTCACACCACTCCGTTGCCGCTCAACGAATTGCCTTCAATGCAAGCCACAACGCTCAGAATCATCCCTGCCAATGCATTCTTGTGCTTTCAAGCAAACTCAACCTACTATAGTCCTCGAAATTGATCATTCAATTTTCTGATTACGCCGCAGAGAACACCCTCTCTCTCACACTCACACACCCCCGCCCACCCCCCACACACACACAAGCACACAAGTCTAAGCAGATCATCGCTCTCCGAAAGCTGCAGCTCGCTCTGCAATTCAAATTGTGCCTCCAAAAACACGACCATCGAAAGCGACGATGGATGACGTTAGTATTCATCTTCATCTTATCATCCATTTGATGGGATGTACACCGAGATATATTTCGTAAACAAATACGAGTATATGTGTCAGTATTCTACCAAACGCGGTAAAATACTGAAAATATATTTTATTTCACAATGAGTGTGCCTTTTCTTGATGAACCTTGGTATGGTATCATAGGCAATATTATCAGAAAACATATATATATATATATATATATATATCATTTTTTATTTTGTTGTTGTGGTATAATTAAATTTTTCTTTCTAATGTGTATATGGAATCTACATGGTAAGAAATGTAAGCATGAGAAGAATTGTATTATCTGTTTTTATTGGTACTTTGAATGAATGTAACAACTAAAAGTGGTTCCAATTTACAGCAATCATCTTTAATTTAAAAAGGAACAATAATACGTAATTGTGGTTTGATGTGTCTCAAAAAAAAAAAAAAAAAAAAAAAAAGTGAATACAGAATGATAATGATTGCCTCTACATTCCAATAATCAAATAAAATCAATAACCTTAATAGCACATGCTATTAATATTGGGACATTCAATTAGTAATATTAATCATAAATAATATCCAATTCATTGCAAGATGAAGTTTGAAAATAAGACATGTTGCTAAGGTTTTACACAAAAGTAAACAAGATTTCAGAGACTGAATAACCAAGGTTTTTAATTTGAAATAATGATCAGAGTTGGTTTTAAAAGCCTGTTAGTAAATTTAATTTTAGAAAATGATATGTTCAGGATCTTCATAAAATAAACTATGATTGATGACTTTGTGTTCTTTGTGGGACTTTGTTTTAACTTAAGAATAAGATTTATTTTTTTAAAATGTTAATCAAGAAACTAATTTACAAAATAACACAAAGTATAATCATTGTAATGTTCAAAGAATGAACTACTCAAATCAATTATGTTTTATTTAGTGACAGTAATAATATTAATATTTCCCATTGAAAATTTATATCAAAAAGTAATTTGAATGAGTCTTTTTTTTGAAATCATGATTAATTTTAAGTTAACATTGATTTTTAAATTCATGTAATATCAAATCTGAAGTACCTTGAAATCAAAAAAAGTCCCATTGATTAAAAAAATTTAAACTAGTTTTTTTTAATTAATAACAATATAGAAGTTTAATATTATTGTAACATTAGTAATAACCTTTAAAAAAATCTCAGCATTAATCATAGAAACCTAAAGTTTCTCATATACATATACATATATACATATATTGCCAAAGAGTATAAGGTAGTGCTCAATAGATTATCCTGAAGTACATATGATGTCAATTTAGCATCACAACTCTAAAATGAAACACAACAATTTATCTTTCATCAACATTTGTTTTAAAAAATAAAAACTGTAAACTTAACTTACAAGCCTACAATAAAACTTTCCAAATGTAAAGCACAAAGTAACAAGAATATAATCTCATTTCAAGAATCCCTGTAGCTATGCTAAAATTACATCTCGACTAAAAAAGTAGCCAAATTGATATTAACAATTAAAAAAATGACCAGCAGGATTGATATTAACAAATAAAAAAAATTACAATCACTACTATATATATTTTTTCCTCTATCACAAAATGCATTACATTATGCAATGTAATGTTCAGGAACATTAATAGATTTTGATTGCAAAATGATTGATGACATCCAGTGAAGGACAAATTTGCAATACTAACTTGAGTGGTACTAAAACCACTTCATACATTTGCTAGGACAGCAAACAACGATTTCACTTATTATATACCACTCAAACCATATTTGAGAATACGAAAAACTTCTAGAAAAACAAATTGCCAAACTTCCAAGACAACATTTGCAGAGTTGGCCATAGCCATGCAATAAAGTTGTTGGTGAGGATGAACAAGATAAACTTCACTTCAACTTCACGGTGCATTTGTTTGAAGCAAGCTTTTTGGGTTTCTTACAATGAATCAAGATGGAAGTATCACATCAGTTGCTTCTCACCATCATGAAGAAGATCATTCAACTCTTTCAACTTCGCTCTCAGTTTTCATACTCCAAGTTGCATTGTAAGTTGCACTTACCGGAGAAATGTATTTACCATGTTATATTACATTACAAACACCACAAGTCATATATTTAAATTTTTTTTCATGTATTTACTGATTTGTACACACTCTATCTCCCACAAGCGGAGGCAGGAAGTCATGGAGGTCGCAAACCAGAACTTGTAGAAATCGGGGTTAACCATTATTGATCCCCGCTCAAGCTTGTCTCCTGGACCATGAATTTGTTGGACATTGATGTTGCTGTTGATGGCAGTTTCTGGACTTGGAGCTGCAATGGCGAAAACTGTCAAAGCTGCTGGAGCCACGTAAAGACCAAACAGATGTTGGGTTTCAGCGTTGAAGGTACTATAGAGCTCAATGCAACCTGTGACTGTCAGCACACTAGACAATTCTTCCTCCCAAACGCCATTGCTCAAGTTCAGGGTTCCGAATGTCGTCGGACTGGATCGCATTCCGAGATTGAGCGAGTTTACTGTCCTGGGTTCTGCTCTGAACATCCCCCACGTCATGGCAGAAGCAGTACTGCAATGCCACTCTTGGCTGACGATTGATCCGTCTCAGGACACGAAGCCACCAGTGCCCGAGGAATACAGAGATTCGAGGAGCCCGGACACCACGTTTTATCTGGAGAGATGGAGAGCTCGCCGTGAGCCTGATTTTTCTCCACGGGGGTCAGCGAAGCTTGTTGACGACACACATTCGACGTCGAAACGGGCTCTTCGGATGAAGACAACGGCACGAAATCGGTGCTGGGGTGGATTACTCGGTGGTACAAGAGCGATGTGCGGGTGAATGTGCATGGCTGAGATGCATTAGTGCCTGCACTTGCGATGGCATGAAACAATCTGGCATAGCCAATGTTCCATCACTGACCCGATCTCAAATGCCAGTCTACTTGGATGCCTCGAATCTTCCCTGGTTTAGTATTCTATACCCTAAAAGCTGTCGCATAAAGCTCACCAAGCATGGCCTCCAGCGGCTCTTGTGCAAGTGAAACGGTTCTTTTGTTATAAGCTCTGCAAATTTAGCAAAGAGGTCAGTAATATATTAGGAATAAACATATAAAAATGTTTTTATATGAGGAATAATTGTGAGAGGTGGGTCCCATTGCTCTGTGCCCAATGTGAAGATGTAGTGGCCCTTCTTCTGCATGCTTTGGGGTGAGATTATGGGATGAATCCTTTTGTCTTCAAATATGTGAACAGAAATATCCATATGTGCAAACAAACAAAATTAGAAAGAATAAATAAGTAAAAATCAAAATGAAAGAGCAAAAGAGCATGTGATCAGATGCCCAAACAGAGGATTCTCAATAAAGGGAATTGGATGAGGTGAAAAGTAAGGTCAAAATGATTAAAAGTTATATACAATGTTGTTTTTACAGATTCCCATTTTATAATCTACTGTTTGAAAAATGAAAAATGAAAAAACAGCCAAGATAATATTCTTTAGAATTATGGAATGTTTTAAACTCTGAATGATGAGTTTTGGTGCTTTTTACAATTTTCCTTTATTTTGTTTGTTTTTATTTATTGATTCATTTTACGAATTATATAATAAGTTTCATATGGAATGTATAAAAAAAGTATATTATTAATTGAGTGACGTTTAAAATATGTACCATCTACATTGAAAATAAATAAATATATAAAAAAGTTATTGGTTTTATTGAAAAGTTCTGGACTTTAAAATAAAAAAATCATATGCGATAACAATAATATTAATGTAAGAAACATCAAAAAGTATTGAGTAGTATTTAACATAAAAATATATAAAACAAGTAAATAACGCACAAAAAATTTGATCCATAGTCTAGAGAAATATATTAGTTCGATGATTTGGTTGAGAAATCATGAAAGTTTGAATACGGATAATGTTAGAAATTTAAATTGATTTGGCTAAAGTTCATCAGTTATTTTTTTATTATAATAACTCACATTCCAATCATAAGTTTGTTCAAAGCCATCAAAAGTCATTCACATGTGTCATTTTTATATTTAAGTTTCCCAAATGCAGGATTAGTTGCTGTATTCTGGTTTCATGCCAACACATTATATATATATATATATATATATATATGTATATTTGCACTTGTAATAAATATTATTTAAAATACCATGTCATCCCCTTGAAACATTTCAAATATTCAAATATTGTCAGTATTTTTGAAAACACAATAATTCTCTCTCCCCTCATTGTACACACACATACAGGTATATATATATATATATATATATATATATATATATATTTGAAAAAAGAAACAAAACCAATATCCTTGTTTTTCTTTATGCTTTATTTAACTAGTTAATTATTTGTTTGTTTATAAACTTCCCCCACACCTGTGAAATGTTGTGCAATAATCAATTCTGTACAAAGATCTAATTTTGCCTCTATTTCTACAACTAATATTTTAAAAAGTCATGTATTAAACAACACAAACTTGAAAAACTAATCATAAATTTTACTTCAGACTATTGACAATTACCAATAGTCTGATGTCATGCATTTCATTTACATTGTAAAGATTTTTTTGAACTCACTGTTACATATCTATGTAAATAGAAAAACATAAAACAAACATTAATTTAGTTTGCAATCACAAAGAAAAGAATCACTTCATTCTGAGGAATATATGTGTATATATATATATATATATATGGCAATTAGTTAGAATGAAACCAATAAATATCACATTGTCTGTCGAGCCTTTAAAACAAATTTTATATTCTTCTTTTTTCACATTTTTATCTATGATTAACAGAAATAGATTATATGTATGTGAATACATATACATGTATACATAGACATATGAACATACACAAATTCATATATGTTATTTTTAACATGTGCAACAACTGCATTCACTTTGTCTCTTATACTTTGTTGTTATTGAATTCACATTAAAAACATTCTAATATACCATTTTGAGCATTTTAACTTTCACATTTCACCTTTGAAAATTTCGAAACAGCATGTAACAAAGTGCCACAACATCACATTGTTGTTTTTTTTATGGTTGAACATATAATAAAGACGTGTCATTTTCATAATATGTAAACATATACAAAATTCAAAAATATTTTTTTTGTTATAAATTCTCTTTAAAATTTTAGAAAGTAAGTTTTAAATTTTCTAAACTATTTTGAAAACTAGTGTTAATTATTCATTAAGATGATCGAACATTTTAAAATGGAATATTTATTTGGTATTGTTGATTACCTGATAGAACATTGAAAGTGTCATTATTTTAATCATAAAATTGTACTAATCTCCACAAACTAATGTACATATGACCTTATTTTTTAGACACTAAATGTCACCAACTAATATGCTTTTCAACATGTCACAACATCTCAGAACAATCTACATTAAAAATCAATAGAAGCTGTGTTAATACATGCATTTGTATGAGGTTGTCTACACATGATCTATTTATTTATTTATTTTTCTTTTAAAAGAAATAATTCGATTAGATTCCAATTACCACCAAGTTCATTGTAAGATTATTTATAGCATTATTACAAAATTTGTAGAACCAATATAACCCCCTACCACCCTCGAGGAAAGTGCCCCACAGCCACAAAACGCACATAGAGGATAACTCCAACTGCTTTGAAGCTTTCGTCGTGAAGCCCTAATACCGTGCCGCGCCCCTTTCTGGAACGAAGAGGTCCCAGCATACTTATCAAGTTATCCATCACGGACCTCCACAATCCCCTCGTTGCACGTGCATGCTGGATTCATTTCAGCCACCCGATCCTCAGGCCTTGAGGATCTACCAAAAGCGAAGACCTGTTCATGTACGAGACATAAACATTTGTTGAGGATAGGAACATTATTGGAATCATGACCCCTGACCGCATGCCGGCCTGCGCTGCCCGGCTCAGTTTCCGTCCGGGGTCAAAGCCAAACCACGCGCGGGACGAAGCAGCCTCCCCGCGCGGTTCGGAAGCAGTAGGGTAGCGGTGCAGAAACGCGGAGGAGTTGAGGAGGCCGCGCGCGGAACCGAGCGCATCTATTGCTTGGGCGGGGCCCGCTGTGGGGAGGCGTCTTGGTCTCGTGCTGGTTGCTCGGCGGGACGGCGACGAGGGAGATCGAGCGAGCAGGGGCGACTCCAGCATTGTGATGATCGCCTAAGTGGGAGCCTCCAATGGAGTGTGACGCCACTGGCTTGTTGAACTCGAAGCCGACTTGAGCGTCTGCGATTCCCTTGTGCCTCTGTGCGCGTCTACAATCATATGCCGCCACCTCGCCCCCGACGCTTTCGTAATCGAGAGCCGGATCGGAGCCAGATTTCGTGTGGGTAGGGGTGGAGGGTCCATTGGGCGATGGGTTTCGTGAGCCCTGTACTCGCGCTGGTTCTTGCGTGATCCGGAGGACAAAGGTCTTTCTGCTGAGGGTAGGGTTGCTGTAGGGGAAGCTTTTGTAGCGAGTTTTCGGGAGGCTGTGGGTATTTGGGGATCATTTTGTATGGTTTTAATAAAATATTTTTCGTTTATTTTATTTTAACTTTTGTGGTTAGTGGATGCTGTCGTGTGCAGAGTTGTCCAGCAATGTGCTTTGGGAGGTTGTCCAGGGATATAGAGAGAGAGAGAGAGAGAGAGAGAGAGAGAGCGTTAGGGGGTCGCAGTGCGGGGTCATCTACAGGTTTGCTGTGCGCTGTTTTGTTGCTGTGCGCGTGTGTGGTAGGGCTGTGCTGGTAATGCAATCATAGAATAACAACGGAACAACATCTTGTTTACTGCTGCTCATCGTCCGAGCTCAGCGGGAGTGGGTATAGTTCTTGGTGCGCGTTTCTAGGCTCTTGCCCGAGTGTCGACTGTTATGCATTGTTCAGACATGGGATCAGCCTAGCGAGAAGGGATTCTGGAGCTTTATAGAGGGGAAAAGAGAAGAACGAAAATAAAAAACAGAGAGAGAGGCAAAAATACAAAGGGAGGGGAAGTCGATAGCCACAGAAGAGGTGAAGTGTTGTGAGAAGGGGGTTCGAAAAGGTGGTGACGGACCTGTGTTGCAAAGGCGCATAGAATTCCGGACAGTCTTCTTCTTGCCGCACTGCTGAACGTGGTATACGTGAGGGCCTTGCTTGCTGGGGAGGATGATGTCCTCACCGTCTAATACGAGTAAGTGGATGTCGTATCTTGCTGAGAATTTGCTGGCGGAGGAGGAGGTTCAGCCTTCTAATCCGTTTTTCTGGTGCACCAGCCAGCACCCTGTTGAGCAAATCGATTGCAGGTACGCATGGACATCCCGTGGCATACTCATTGCTTGCCAAAGATAATTATCGTCACGGCTTTTCCTCTCCAGCTTCTTGCGATTAGGCCACTTCTCATGTTGGCGATCTTGACCTCGTGCACCATTCGTTTAGCTAAAATGCGAAGTCCCTTTGCACAGTATTAGTGTGTTGTTGCAAGAGTTTGCCTTGTACGTGTCGAACGAGGAATAAGCTCTGGAGGATTCTCCTTCCTCATTTCTTACTTTTCTGGCCGTGTCAAATCTTTACACTTGTTCAGCAACATCATTCTTGCTCATTTTTCGCTAGTGTGGAGGAGCTAGTGTGAAGCAACATCTTTAAGTTCACAAAAGGATTGTCTTTGTGGGCAGTGCATATCCATTACTCAATCCACACATAGCTACGGCATCACATGAGTGCACCACCGATAACTCGTAGTTTTATCATCTCATTATGTGCTGTTGGTTGCCTTCATACACATCACAGTTCTGCCTGTTCTCATGACATGAAAAGTTAGCACACAGGAGAAAATCCAGCAATGAGGCCCTGCTCTGTTGTGTGTAGTGTTAACGTCATCATAATGGGCTTTGTAATACTACACTTTCTGAAATCATATCATGGAATCCTGTTTGGCTACGGCACTTGCAACATTTTATATGCAGTTCTCTATCGGCAGATATCTATCTTATCAATCTTAGGCTCTCGCATTATCTGCTTTGACTACATGTGATATGTGCGGGTTACCTACGGGTTACGTTGTATTTCGAATTTCATGAACTTCTCTGAGACGAGGTTTGAACGGTGATACTTCGTACCGTCTACCTGTTTCCGGTGTGTTGTAACGTGAGCAACGATGCCAGTCAAGGGGCTTCGGGACTCTTTGGCAGATAGAGAGATTCTTCTTCGTTGTCGGAAACTTGTTTTAGCCAGGTCAGGTCTGCTTGGTCGATCTGTGAGTGAAGAAGGCATTCAAATTGTAACCTCGTTGTTTTGCCATGTGCAGTATCGACAATGAATGTTCAAAGGGGGAGTCAGATGTGCCTGAGAAAAGCTGTTATCGAAAGAGGTTTGTCAGACTCCACTTAGCAAACACTTCGTTTTTTTGTATTCTTTGCTAAAAGTTGCTGTTTAGATAGTCTGTGCCAAATGCATGGGCATCACCGTCTCAACCCAGAAAGCTCCTACAATTTTGCTGCCAATTGGAAGTGCTATAATTAGTGGCTTACACAATGTTTTGGAAATAAAGTAAACAGATGTGAGTCCTGATGTTTTTAAGTTGTCCGTACGGCGAAGCGATACATGTAAATACTTATCATTCGTACTGAAATTTTAAAGATTCATCAAAAAAAATAAAAAAAAATAAAAATACAAATAAAAAAAATAAAATATATATATATATATATATATATAATGAGAAAATTGGTAAGATTCTTTGAAATTGGAAGTTATATTAAAATGTTAGTTTCTCATTTTTACTCAACGAGTAACGTTGTATCTCATCTTATCCGCGCCTCCGATGTCATTGCGCAGAACACTAAAGACGACCCATTTGTTTGTAGTATCCCGGGTGCTGTTGGTTATGAATATCCTATGTTGGGAAGATTCCACTTTATCTTGTGACTGACCTTATGTTCTTTCAGGTCTCGAGAGGAGGGCTCCAGTGCCTCTGGCAATAAAGTATGCCGTGAGAAGATGCGTCGCGACCGCCTCAATGATAGGTCAGTGATTCGACTTTATGTACCAGTGGATTGTTGCGCCTCTTGTGCTTGGAAAATACGAGTTGGATGTAGTATTTTACATTGGTGGGGTTTCGATCCATCGTGTACTCATTCATCAGCCTACGTTCCTCGAGTTTGTAAGTGAATGTGGAGATGTGGAAGACATGAAGATTTCTGTAGAATTTTCTAACACCACAGTATAACTTACGATCTTTTCAGGTTCTTGGATTTAAGTGCGGCATTGGAACCTGAGAGGCCACCTAAGACTGACAAAGCCACTATCTTAAGTGATGCTGTTCGCATCCTAACTCAGCTTCGTGCCGAGGCTCAAGGGCTTACAGAGTCGAACAATCAGCTACGAGAAACAATCAAGCATTTGAAGGTGCACAGCCCAATCATTTCCTAAATATCATTCGCATTGTGTAGTCCCATGACAAGCCCATGTATTTCCATGCATGCGTGATAGTGGCCAAGTTTATGTTCAACCTTGGCATTTATGTTTGTTTCTTAGATGATTCATATCTTTTATTTGCAACGTGTTATGCAAGGACTGGGAGTTGCAGGATACATCCTAGTTCTCTATTTTGACGGATACTCATGGTTTGAATGTTCTGAACTTCGATGATCTGTTTTTATTTACGGTAGTTCATATTGGTTCCTTGCAGAATGAGAAGAATGAACTGCGTGAGGAGAAGACACGACTGAAGGCTGACAAGGAAAGGTTAGAGCAACAAGTAAAGGCAATGACCATTCCCGCCGGATACATGCCTCATCCTGCGGCTTTACATGCAGCAGCTGCTGCTTTCGCTGCACAGACGCAGGCTGCATCAAGTAAAGCTGCGCAAATTGCTGGGTATCCTGGCATGGCCATGTGGCAATGGATGCCACCTGCTGTTGTAGACACGTCACAGGATCATGTCCTGAGGCCTCCAGTGGCGTAGAGCAATATCTTTCAAGCTTGTCACCGTTCTTCTTCCAGCGGGTGATCGATCTACTTCCTTTCTTATATACACTGTAATTAGGGGTTGGGTTCAATATTCTGGTTTTGGAAACCCGGTGTTTAAATTTTGACCTCCTCAGCAAACGAGGAAAGGAGCAAATCGTGCACTTTGGTCCCTGAGCAGCATTTGGAATGGCGCCCGGTGAACCGTGCGACCAAGCTGCTATCTCATCGGACGTCCCTGTATTTCACAATTGATTTGTGTCAATCGAAAGAACTTGGCGTCTTTCCTCACGGATCTCTGAAGTGTACAGAAGTTGGTTCTCTGCCTTGGATTTTGGTAATCCGACCTTGGAAGCAAGAGACACCCGCACTAGTTGGCAGGGCCGTGAACTACGATGAAAGTCCTCCCACCTATTTGGAATCCGTGCGATAGGTGAAGGTTTTGGTGGTCCTTACCTCGAGGAGTACCCTTTCCTTTCGTACCCAAAAACTTCAGGAGTAAAGAAGTGCTTCGAATTGCCAGAGCCTGACTTGGTCTTCTTAGACGTGTAGTCTAAATGAACATTGTGGAACCTATTTTTCTGTGATTCTTCTCTGAATCAAAGATAATATTAGTTTCCTGCGGGGAAATTGAGTATCGTCCTCTCTCGTGTATGACTTGCATTTCCTTTCGCTGGCATGACTTGGTCAGCATTTAATTGGTACGAAAACCTTCCTTTCCCACTACCTCAGTTGTTTTGTGTACTCATGCAACGAAAGAATCCTTCCCATCACCACATCAGTGACTCTCATTTCAGCCATTGTTTTTTCACAATATGTCAATTCCATCCTTATCCTCAGAAATATTCACGGAGTACTTCAAATAGTACAAAGCTGCGGTCCCCTGAATCTGTTCACGGTACTGCTCTATTAGCCGCTGAGTTTCCTAGGTCTCACAGGAAGCTTGTGCGTTCGTAAGCAGAAGCGACCCAGACGAACACCCTATCAGAGCACAGCGTAGTTTCTTACATCATCTACTGTTTGAATGCACATAAACAACAAGGAGCCCACTCCAACTTACACACTCGATTCACGTGGCTTTTGGCAATCTGGAGACCACATGCACTCGGAACAGATACTGTGGTTCCTCACATGATTGAGATCGCAGGATCACGACGCATAATCGGTTTGGAAACTCGACACTCCGTGTGGGCTCTAGCAAAGCATGAAAGCATCAATCCTAACCTCCGAGAATTGTAACTCTATTCTGGGAAGCGGGGAATATTCTCGACGCAAAGTAACAAACGGCGAGTGCGATCACCCGGCAAATGAGGTCCACGCTGGAGGGATCCACTTGAGGTGGGGGAAAAGCTGCGATCAGGTCGTGACCTTACAGGCGCCAACACGATAAGGTGCCATCTCGGAACCTCGAGATACTTCGGCAACACCACATATCACGGGTGGTCCGCAAATGTCCCCGCACCTTCCATTGATCGGCGACACTTTCGCGGCACTCTAGGCGTCAAAGCGGTCCCTTCCGCAATGGATCGCATGCGAAACTGCAACACAACAATACACTAAAACACTGCAACACTGCTCGAGATCACGCCCGCCATCGCCATTCCAGGCATCCCACTCTCCTATGCACACAGTTTCTTTTCACTTCATCCATCCAGTCATGAACAACTACATTCGTCTTGGATGAATTGTTGCTCTCCCGTGCACACATTACGTCATCATCCCTCTTCTAATTCGCTGTATAATACTCCACAACCATGATTCCTCCTATGCATGCCATCCATGACCATGGATGCCACATTCATCCAAGGATGAACAAGGGGGTTGTTGTCTGCCAACAAGAATTAGTTGGTATCAAGATCAATTGACTTTGTCTTAAAAAATAATTTGATATTTAAAATTATCAAATTAGTGTAGTTATGTTTTTACAATTAGACGTTGTATTTTACCAAATATGCATTAAAACTTAAGTAACATTCGAAGTTAGCTAATTTAGTTGTATCATTTGTATATATTCTATAATATTAAATTATAATTTTATTTATTTATAAACTTTTAATTTAAAATACAGATATAAATTTAAAAATTATAATTAAATAAAATTATAATACTTAAGTTTATTATAAGAATTAACATAAATTAATATGTTTTAAAATAAGTATATAATATATATATATATATATATATATATATATAATTATTTAGGTTTATAAATTTTATAAACTAAAAACCTAAAAAATAATAAAAATATGCCAAAAATATTAAAAAGAATATCAGAATTTAACACTTAAAGTAATATCTTAAACAAAACAAAATATCGTATTTTAAAACTTTGTATTAGAAATCATAATACAATATTATATTTAATAGATTGTATATTATATTAGTATTTAATATGTGATTTGATTTAGTGTCATTCATATTCGTTAATATTTAAATGTAAAAATCTTTAGTATGATGTTATTGTTATTATTATTATTATTGTTTTATGAATAAATTTATAAATGATTTGTGGGATTTTAAAACACCTTTTATTGGCTGATGCATTTTAAATTTTAAAATCATATTATAATAAATTATAATTGTTTTATTATAAATATCTATTTATGCAAAGAATAATGTTTATCCAAAATAATATTATTGTATTGTACAATGAGCATATATTCATTTTTGAACTCTTTATATATGTATATCTAAAACTTATATAACTATTTAAAAAACATTTCTCTAAAACATCAAGGTATCTATCTTGTCATTATATTACTAAAATGTGACTCTCCTTGTAGGTGTTGATTTGAAAGTTACTTATATTTTTATTTAGAATATTTTTTAAAAATTAGTCATGTTATTTAACATTGAGTACATAATCATGGCTTCTAAATCTCTGCATTTGCAATCATAGTATGTTTCAGATTATTTTAATATTACTCGTTTTAAAAAAATTAACTATTTTTAAAAATAAATTGTAACATGGTATTAACTTAAAATTTTGTAATACTTGCAAGAGAAATAATCATAATTTACAAAAAAATTGTGTATAATTCGTCAACAATTTGGTCACTTAACTATCAAATATTCATCCATTGACAATAGGTCCTAAATACCCTTGATAATAATACTTTTTTTAATTTTTTTAATTTTTAAACATCATTATGATTCATTGTCTTAACTATCTTGTTAAATCTAAAACCATTTAACTATCTTGTTAACTAATTTTTTAAACAAAATATGTAAAATCAAAACTTTTGGATTCTCACACCAATCAGTTTGTGTTCTTAACTTTACATAAGATATTATTTTTTCTATGTTAAATTAGATATAAATTTTTTTTCAATAAAAAAAGTTGTTGTAATATATGTATATATAAGAAAATAATTGATTGAATTATTACACATATATGAATGTAATTTTTTGTTTTAATTTATTAACTTTACTAAATATTAACAATAATAGTAAATACAATTTTACATATGAGCAATAACATTAAGATTATTTTTCTAGTGTATGAATATAAAATAAAAAAATGTTCTATTATATATATATGTATCCTTATTACTACTACTTCAATCAAGGTAGTAGAATATTTTCTTTTGTGTTAATAATAATTCTTGAGATGCATAAAATTACATATTTTTACACAAATCTTAATAAATTAATTATCAACTAACTTTTTGTTGATCTTTTTATTTCTAGTTCTTTAAAACATAGACAGAATATAATCTCACTTGCATATTAGACCAAATTTTTTTATTCATATGAAAGACTTGCATGTAAAAAACTATTTATTGAAAGATATGAAATATATCTTTTTTTAATATAAGTAATTTAAATTAACAATACATATGTAGGTTTAGGTGTGTATTTGATGGTTATATACTTGTTAATTACATTGTCTATAGTCAAAGAAGTAATTGTGTAAATATTACTTATGTATAGGTGATTTTATACAATATATTAAATTATACTTTATTTATTTATTAGCTTTTTTGTTTGTATTAAAATCACTTAAAACATCAATATTTCACTATATTATCTCCCAAAAATGTCCAATATAGATAAGTACCACATGCATACATATATATATTCTAATATAAAAGTAAAGAAATGTAAACATTTTTTATATTTTAAGATTTTAATTGTAATTCTATCTAAAACTCAATAATAATAAGATATCAACCTTTTCTTTTTAATAATAATTTTGAATAAAATTTAAATTTATAACTGAAAATATTTAAAATATTTAATATTTGGTTTATATATATATATATATATATATTAAATATTAAATATTACATATTTTAAATATTTTAAATATTTAAATAACTTCAGTTATAAATTTATAAAATATATATATATATATATATATATATATATATATATATATTCTAAATAATCAAATATTTAATATTTAAGAATAAAATATATATATATATATATATATATATATATTAAATATAATTAATATATCAATAGTAATATTAATATCAAAAACTTAAAAGAATAATATTTTGTCTAAGCGTCAATAATTAGAATATGTTATTTTTGAAATCATAAAATTAAAGCTTTAATGTATGATGCATTTAAAATTAAGTAAAAAAATATAAATATTAACATTATAAAAAGCACCACTTAAATAAATGTTATAAAATATTATATATATATATATATATATATATATATATATATAATTTTTAAGACAAACTTACTTGTAGTGGTTTTATACTAAATAAAGATATCAAAATGCACCTAATGAATCAATTTATCTATAATAGTAATATCATATTTGTAATTTCAGAAAGTAAATTTTATTCTTGCATATTGTCAAGAAATATTTGTGATTTATTTTGAACTTGACAATAAATCTCTTGTACAAAGAAATACTTTTTAATTTTTCATGTCCTAAAAAATTTCTGAATTGCTTGTTTTATTTAATTGACTTTTATTTTATTTGAAATAGTGTGGGTTGAAGAGAGTTCAAATGCCCTGCGTGGAAGGCTGGGACAACACCTCGATTCCGTAGGATGGGATCTGGATATTTGAACGGGCTATAGCAACGGGGAATCAGGGCACACAGGTTCGACCCACTCTAGCATCCAAAAATCCGTTCAACGGGGTCCTCGCCACTCCTCATGCATCTCCAGCTCAGCACCGGCCACGACCCCATCTGGACGAGCGAAACCAATGGCAGCACCTAGAAATCTCTTACGTGGCAGATGAGAACCTTGTTCACCAATGGCCCTACGCCACTTTGAATCCGCTGAGGGCGGCCTTGAACCGCCCACCCATCACTGGCACTTGTGTCGACTCCTTGCCCCGAATCAAACTCGCGCCACGCACTGCGTCGGATTTCTGAGTTCGGGTAGGGCTTGAAATTCACTGGCCCTCCTCGAGACGATGGATTTGATAGGCTACAGTCGCTCTTCCTCGCCGATTGTAGATTGTGTCCATCGCCGCCGGTCGGTGGTGCATGGGCATGGATTTCAACTAACTGGAAACCAAGCAGCAAGCCCGATTTGTATCCCACAATGAGAGACGCCGAGGCGTGGGTAGTCGGAATAATTTCAGCTTGATTCTCGTTTGGTTTTGCGTTTCGTAGGCTTAGACGAGTGGCGCTAGGGGGATTCCTTTGTCCGTTGTTGTCGCAGGGGTTTTGTTCCTCCCCGTGCGCTAGTAGCCAGCTTGCTGCCGGTGCTCATTCAATGCGAGGGTCCATTTCCGGTGGCTAAAAAGTGTGTTTGGGGTTCTAGAGGCAGTAGTTTAGGGTGGTTGTGGATGTGAGAAGGGAAGGCGTTTGTAATTGGCCGTTCAGGAGGTGTTGCCCAGAGAGCACATCGGGTTATTTGTTCCCCACGCGGAGCGGACTAGAGGATATCGATCAGCGTCGTCGTTGTCGTGGGGAGCTAGCCAGGGGCGGTCGGAGGCTCGTGGATTTGAAGTTTACTTGTAGTGCTGTTCCTTGCGGGCGGGCGTCCGGCAGAATTTCACGACGATGGTGAGTTTTTCATTGGCGTTTTTTCGTGCTTCGCTTGTCATCTCGTTTGTGATGTTTGCCTGCATTATCATTAGTTTTGATTGCGGGGGACATTTTACGAAGAGGTGGCATTTGCACGGCGAGGCTTTTAGTTTATGTGTTGGGATGTCCGTGTAAATGCCGTGATGTTGTTGCGTGGTTCCCTACCCTTTTGTTTATTCTAATTCACTGGCAACGAGCTATGCGCTTCTTTCTGTTTCGGAAATTGAGCTGATGGTCCAATGCCGTCAGAGTTGATCACATTCTTGAACATGGTTTTGTACATTCAGATCTAGCAGCACTTAATCGATTGAAGTAGCTGTTTATTTACATGACACATTAATAATTCCATCTCTCTTAATGTCTTCGTCTCGGTTTCCTTGCTCTTAATGTCATATCTTGCTTTTGTTCTTTAACACTTTCCGGACTACTGAAGCTCTCAATCTCAAATGTGGGAGAGTCGTCGATTACTCACGGTCCGCCAGTCTCTGAAGGCTGATAGAGTTATTTCTTCTTGTTTCAAACTGTTAATACACGTTCAATTACTATTTAGGGTGGTGTGTCCTCTATTCATAGTTATTTAGGTCATTGGGATTTAAATTCCTTTATGAAGCAGTTGTCAGTTGCCGTGGTTGGGTTGATCATCAAATTTCCTGCCTCTTCAATAGTGAAGTATAATGGTGTCTAAATCTACATTATTTTAGTTGGTGTCGTTTTCCGAATATGAACGATGCTATTTCTTCCAGGAAGAACATGTAAAACTCTGCTCGCAAATTATGATGAGCACTGCATAGCTTGTTCTCGGATATTGGACCTCTTGCAACCCAGGAGAACAATCGAAGAGAGATCACATTAGGAGATAACCTACGTGCCAGTGAATTCCCGACGATAGGCCTTTTACATCTGTGGACAATCTGGATCTCTACAGGATTGGCAAAAAGCATTGTCGGTGCTTCTGTATATCCATGTGCATGCAGAAGATTTTAAACTGCAAGATAATTTCTAATTACCTTTATTCCAGCTTTCTATTAGAGGTTTCTGAAAGTTATTTGCACTTGTCGATCTAACGAAGCGGATTGCTAATTGTGAATAATTTTTATATTTTTTTTATTACGTAGTTTTGAGATATTATCAGTGAAGTTAAACTGATAACGGTGCATACCGCCAAATATGATAATCTTATCAGTCAACAGAACCAATAAGTCTTAAGCCCTCCTCCCAAGAAGAGCGCTAGAACATATTGTGCCTATCTAACGAGGATTACTGGGGTTTATGGTGTCCATGCAGACACTTGCACTCAAATTTCACACTAGCGAATGTCCGTCGTGAGTTATTCAGGCTTTTGTTGCTGGACGGGAACCTAGATAACTATATCTGGAGTGCTGCCATCGAAAGACATTGAGGACATATTTGTGCAGGAAAGCCGTGGAGGAATCCATATTCTTGAGTTTATTATCCTGGAATGAGATCAGTTTCACGACATTGTTAAGCTCTTGTTATCGACTTCCCTCTGGTTTAAATGGCGAGACACTATTTATTTTTTCTTCGGAATGAAGCACCTTGAATCGCAAAGATCTTTAAATGTTTTTATTCAATGCATGGTCTGTTCACGATGATGGGGACTGGTGGGAGTCGTTGTGATCTCCTGCAAAGCTGTTGTCAGGCTCCACCATATCGCGGATTATCGAGCAACGAGAATCTCGAAGTATCTCCGAGGAGCAAGGGAAGGTACACGAGCGTATTTGGAAAGGAGAATCTAAGAATTACTGGACTTGTGAGAACAAGAATAAGTTGTAGGAACTTGCCGACATGCAAATACCAATCCTGTATACCGTGCGTGAACGGAAACTGTACCAGCGTCACCGGCTCAGAATCAGGAGTATCTCTTAGCAGAGCGTTGGTTAGTACAAATCTGATAAGAAAACGTGGAAAATGCAATCAAGTTACAGTACAGAGACGCTGGGTAAGGTGTTACGCGAATGGTGTATCAAGGGAGGATGATAAAAATGGAGATGGAAGCAGGGGTCATGGTGGAAAGCAATCCGGTCCTATTGAGAGTACCGTATCTTGGACATATAGCGTTTCGCTAGATTCAGGAGAAGGTAGCGAACAGAAGAATATTTTGCTAACTAACCCACCATACGGAGGAGGACTGGAGGTTGGGATATCTAATTCAGAATATCAAAAGATTCAGGATTTAAGATTTTCGGGCGACATATGGGAGAACGACTCAGGACCTCAGGTCTTGGATTTACAGGTTGGCTCATAGTATCGTTTGCCTCTATGGCTGGTTCTCTGATTTGCTCGGGTATTCTCTGTTGTTTGGTTAGTATAGGCTGTGGCAGGGATGGTTCGCTGTAGAACTAGCTCTGGTGATACTAATTCATATTAGAGCACAACCGAGCTTTGTCCAGTTTTCAATATCTTAAAGGTTGTGTTTTTGATGATGAACAGAGAACATTATACTGGTTCGGTTACCTCCCAAATCGTACAGCATTGACAGCGTAAGAAATTCGGCGCTTTTATTTATTTTTGAATATATACAGTAGTTACGAGTTAATTATCCTTTACTGTGTGCGGTTTTTCAAAGTTCTTATCGAATTTTTTAAAGTGAAAGTATGCGCCCTTAGACGGTCTTGTTACCAGTTATTTTGGACCAGAGACAAAGAAGGCATTGCTGCAGTTTCAGATTGCGCATGGGGTGCCGGCCACTGGTGCATGGGGATCCTCATCTCGACAAGCTTTGTGGAAGCTACTCAGTGAAGAAAGGTCTTCATTTTCTGTGAGTGTTCTTTGTTTACTGCGTCCAGTACTTGAATAATTTGGGATTGGCACTTCCCAGTTATTAGCAGGGTTTCAGTTGTGAGTTTCTGGCTTTTGACCTCGTTTTAGGCCTGATGTGCGGCTGGGTTTATGCGAAGTATTTGGTGCATTGGATCTTATCCCGGCGCTGTTAAGATTATAATCTCCTTCTGTGATCAGTAGTTTGTAATGTTTCTTTTTGACAGTATTGATGAGGAGGTAACTGAAACTCCTTCGATGTTGACATTCTGCAGGAGGGAGGCAGTGTTCACAATGACTTTCAACTTTCGGATTCTACTTTGGTAGACGAAGTTTATGCAGGAGGTGTAGATGTTGGCATACGTGTTTCAGAACTGATGAATAACATGGGTGGGCACAGTCAAGGTTTATTTCTACTCTTGTTCAGTTCCTCGCTATTATGATCAAGAGACAATGTTGAAGTATTGTGAGGAAATTTCATGTGAGGATGCTAATTAGTCGCTGGAGTAGAACACGGGTGTGCTCCTGTATCTGCAGTCTTACTAGCCTGCTTGATTAACCCATTCTTGTCTGTGTTTCGATTTTGAGAGGTTGGTGGATCATTCTCCTAATTTGTGCCTTTTGTGTGCCGCAGAATTTATGTCAACCTTGTCATCTGCTCTACACTGGGGACATTTGCCAACCAAAATCCCTAGAAGTGCTGCAATATTTGGACTATTTTTAGGGGTGCTGGTGGCTCTATTTGGTCTTGGATACTCTGTCGTAGGGTTGTTTCATGGACAACGTGGGCAACCTGTAAGGCGAAGGCTGTTAAGAGCACATTGGCGTGATGACTTAATTGGCAAAACCTCGACAAAGCCAAAAAGGCACCTTAATGTTTTCCCAGGTTTAGATCTGCCTCCAGTTGGAGAAGGAAATTTCAAGTATAAACTTCGTTCAAAGTCAAATCCTAGTTCAACGAACGGTGCAGGGCGTACAGATCGCTTGATATTGTATGAAGGACAGGTATTAACTGGGGATGAAACACTTGGTCATGCGCATCGTTTTGTGACTGACCCAACTTCTCGCCTTGGTTCTGGAAGGACTTCTCAAGTTCCTCCTAAAGCAAAGACATCTTCATTTTCTTTACAAGAATCGACAGACAAAACTATGCAAAAATCAGCAAGTAACGAGAGCATCCCTGCATCACGCGAGCAAATTTCTCAAGATAGTCAGATTCCCTTCAATGGGTTGACTAATGCGCGCAATCGAGGTGAGGAACGTAGTAGATTTGAATGCTGTATGTAGCTTAACAAGCCTACAGAGCTAATCAAATAAAATGCAATCAAACTCTATCTGCTCAGTTTCATTCTCTCCTAGAAGTTGGTGGTTCTGGGAGATTAGGATGAAACTAGAGACAAGTTCTCGGTTCAATTTCCAGCGCAACGTAACAATAGGACCAATATAACAAACACATTCTTTTTGATACTGAAACAGATTCTAATGCTTTCAAGATGGGTGGCAACCGATGGCGAGAGGAAGATGAGGTGAGGACGTTGTCTTTTGAAACATCTTGTTCACATTTGAATTGGGGATGGTTGTACGATTAGGGAACCTCGAAAAGGATTGTTGTTTATCATGGTTATTCTCTTTTAAAAGTGTTATCGTATTTAAGTTGTGCAGTTTTTAGTGATGTTTCTATCAATTTCGTAGCAGTAGCTATGTGACAGCCGAGCGCGAATGCCTTTAGGGAAGTCGTAGGTTCTAAAATATGGTATTGATGACAATGTATGGGCGATGTTCGCACTTATATTTGCAGCCCAAACGCTGTGCTTTGGCCGTCACCAGTCCTAATTTATGGATGGAGTACGATTCATTTCTTTGACATACTTCAACACAAAATGTAGTATGACGTGCATTGCATATTCACATCGCATTTATTCGGTTTTGCAGCAGGACTTTAAAGACCGTGTGGAAGAATTGCGCAAGGCAGTGCAGGCTGCGGAAAAGAATCGGCAGGCGGCTATGCGAGCTTTAGCTGAAGAACGTCAACGTAGTCTCGAATTGCAAGTGAAAATAAGTCGCCAGGTATTGTATGCACGTCGTGATGTTTTGCGTCTCAGAATGTGTATTCTTGGTTAGTAAGTAGTTGCCTGCTTTGATGTGACTTGCATTAGATCAATTATCTGTTTCCGAGTTTACGGTTATTCCCAAGTCGTGTTCCATGTGTACATTTGAGGCTCTTAATATAAAAGTGTGATTGTTTATTTGGCTCTCAGAAGGAAACAGCAGCTGCTCTTGAAGAAGAAGTTCGGGTCTTGAAGGTATGGTTTGTAGCTAGCTCCAGTCACATGCCAGACTTATCTATCCCGGATCTTGTCGTTTCATACATGCAATCTTGTGAATTAAATCTACTTCTTTGAATATTTATTATTGCAGAAATCGTATCTAGCTCCATAGCAATGCACTGAGTGTTGAAGTTTTTTTGAATCACTTTGAATCAATTAATTTAAAATTACCATCATTATTACTACCATTATCATTTAGTGCGGAGCATTCTGCTTTGCTCCTCGCATGAATTATTTCTGGGAGCTTCTTCAGCCGATATTAATAGACCTGGACATTGCAATTTTTCCGAATTCTCGAACCTTGCAGTGTCTATCTCATGTGGCTGTCCCCGTCAGTTGGTTCTTACTAGTTTTTGTTTTTATAAGACCAGCTTTTAGTAGGACCATTTACGAGCAAGTAATTGTCTGTCATTCAGGAATCTCATGATGCATTGCTGGCATCTTTGCGGAAGAAGTACAGCTCTTCTGTAGCAGTTCGGGCTGCTGCTGCTCTTCTCTACCAAAATTGGGATACGGAGTACGAAGAAGGCAGTCCTCAGACGCTATCCAACTGATTTTGCACTGTGCAAGTTTGTAGGAAATGATGTCACCTGTATCTACCACAAGATTTTGTTTGTTTATTTATTTTCCTTCACTGGAACATTGGGTAGATGTGTCACTGAGTGCTATGCATATGGGTTAGTTTATCCATGGGAGGCATCCCAATTGTATGTACAATATTCTATTATTTGGGTCTTTGAATGCCATTTAAAGCCCACTTCAGTAGGTTTTCAGGTAAAGTAATAAAGCCCAATTCAGGCTTTTATGCTTGCAGTTCTACTGCCAATCCCCTTTTAATTGCTCTTGAATTCTGAACACTGTTTCCCAGTACCTGTTAATACTTTCTATTTCTTAGTTGGACTTGTTAAATGCAGTACACGCGCATTAACAGTTCAAGCATATTAATTGGATTCATTCTTGTAAATACCTATGCTTTTTTATGTTTAATGTTTTGTTTTCTATATTTGATTTGCATTCGTTTGTACATGAGGGATAGAACTTAACTTTGACGAATGGTGATACACAAAACCTAATGTGTATTGAAGAGTGTTTGTCAAGTTTGCAGTCATAATCCAAGGAGCATCACATCGCAAAAGAATTGGATTGAATTACTAGTCACATGAACAGGAGAAATTTTTATTAGCAGTAAGTTTTTTTAGCAATTGATTTAGGATGTATTGGAGTGGCAACCTACTTCTGGTAGTGGGAAGGTTTTATGATAGCGTTACAGTAACCTCGTATTAGTCAATCTTTATATGTGTAGGTATCATAAAAATCCAAGAATTAAGTTTTGTTTTATTTTAAACATTTTATAACATTCTTGTGTGCACTTTGCATGTACAATCTGTTAAATCATTCTTGCAACATAAAAATAAACTAGTGACTGAAGTGGGATGTAATGTCTAAATGTATTCTAAGCTACCCCAATATTATCAAATTTTACTGTTTTAAACATTATCTTATTTTGGTAAACTAACGTAATCATGTACGTTGTTTGTATATTGCATCTGTTGACTGCACAAAAAATGCTGTTTCTTTTCAGTAACAACGAATGTAATTTGCAAACGCCACCTACACGATGAAATTCACAGTGGGTGATTCCGTGCCACTTACCAGTTCTTCACAGTAGAAATTCATGAATTGATGCATTAATCAAAGAGTCAACTAAGATTGATAGCTCTACCAGTTTCAACACATTTTTCAGAATTAGCTTTTTTCAGTTCTGTAGAATGACCACCTGAAACTCTGACATGTAGACTTAATACTATCAACTCTTAAAATAAATATAAAATAACTACATAAAATCAGATTCATTCTCGAAGCTTTTGTGCCAGCCATGACATGTGCCGAGAGCTGCGGAGTCAGGGTCCGAAGGGAATCATACTTTTGCAGATGGGGTTTCCATGAGAAGGATTCTGCTTTTGATAGAGGAGGTGTACGTTACAGAAACTGGGTACAATGTTGCTCATCCTGTTGCATCATTTCTTCACACCGGTGGTGAGCATGCAGGCAGGTTCGCTTCAATCAAGCTGGCCGGGACTATCACGTTTGCCGTGTGGTACATAAGTCTACGGACAACCATTCGGAGCCACGGAGGAATGGATGATTTGGTTCAGTCCTGGACGGGGTAGATTCAGAACAAAAAAATCAGTTGAACCAGAGCTTGTCGGGTAACGGAGTCCCATCCTAGAAGTGATTTTAGTGTAATTAGCCAAAATTCTGTAGTTATACATACATATTTCGATTAGAACCTGTTCAGCTGCAGCTGTCTTGGCTACTATCGCTGTACGTTTTCTCATAGAGAAGAACCTTAGAAAGATGAGCTTAGAATGTTTCAATCTTCAAATTTGTGTCGGTAGAATAGCAATTTTAAGTAGTGGGCATGTGGTTATTTGCCGGGTGAGCCTACACATCTTCGTGGAGCATAGCCTTAACTATAGTTAACTATAGTTACACTACAAGATGAATAGAAGATTGAAGAGGGGAAAAACATGGTTATAGTCACGGTGAAAAACAGGGGGCATTTCAAAAATTAGTTTAAGATGAGCATGACAAGGTCGGTTGAGACACTCCAAGTAAAAGGAAGAAATGTCACGGATAAGATATGCACAATGTCTGCAGTGAAGTACTTGATTGTTTCTCCTTGTAATAAAATTAGCTGTTCTTCTACAACTGTCGTCTCCCATGGTCACACCTGATTACCCAAACTCAAAACTTTTACGGGCACAAGGCGAAAAATAAAGTTTCAAGGAACGTTCAATTCAGAAGCCTCATCTATCGACTGTCAATATTAGACAGCATTACCTTTCAGAACCATCCGGGAAGCGCTGCAAAGCCTTAGTATTCCCCTTCACGTAGTATTCCACAATGGCAAGCATGCGATCGTATTTGTCAGGGTGATAGTTCACATGAATGGTCACGGGTTTATACTCCGCAAAATCCTTTTCCTTGCGAAGTATTTTGAACAACACCTTGCTGTTCATGAACAGATAGAAGTCAAGCACTCGCCGGGAGGCATGGAGGCCCTCGTAACCAGGATGAGAGGGATTGAAGAGCTCCTCGTTGAAGACTGCTTGGTCCCAAGCTTTCTCTTTCGCCAGCTTGGCAGTCACGCGGTCGAGGAGCTCGATAGAGGGGACGGTGGGGCGAATGTAGAACAGGCCAGAGTTGAACACCCAGATGCGCATGGTGTGTGCGTAGCGGGACCAGCCCATAGAAGGGTCAGTCATAACGTCATCGTACCCATAGGCTGTGATATTGTCGAAGCCATCCGACATGCTCTCCACGTCACAGTCGCGGTGGAGATGGTTAAAGGGGTTTTGAAGGTAGACAATATCAACGTCGGAGAGGAGGACGCTATACCCCAGCACTAGGAACTCTCGCAGAAGATGAAACTTCAAACCTATTAGGGCAACAGCAGGAGTTCGACAAATAAGTCATTAAAAAAAGGAAATGTTACTTTAAGACGAAGTAGAAATGTTGGTTGTGGTAAGGATTAAGGGGATGGAGGATGGGTCACCTGAGATAGCATGATTGGCGCCAGTTCCAGCTTGTGATTTCGAAATCGTGGCGTCTCGTCTGTAGACAGGCACATCATGGTCTTGACAAAAAGAGGCAATCTCATCGTCCAAAGCAACCACCAAGTAATTTGTAACACCCACCCGCTTGATGCTCTCAAACCAAATCTGTGGAAGGTTTGGCGAAGGGTAAGCGTGGATCCAGACGAAGATAATAGCAGCATAATGGGGTTGCACTTACAGCAGCAACATTTGCTACTAAACCATGACTGAGTAAGTTGATTTACATGGTTTGTGTGGAACAAGAGTAGAACATTACCTGGACCATATCTCGGACATTGTTGTTCGAGATGCCAACAACCAGCTCTCCATTGATGGCAACCTTCTTCAGAAGCGCAGAAAGCTTGGGATTGGTCGATTCATCTGGCTGCACCCTCTGATTTGTACGCATGCTTTTTACAGTGCCAGGAGGACCTACCTTGACAGGGGGAGACACCGCCTCCAGCTGCTTTTTTGCTGCAGCAGTCTCTTGCTCCAACACGTCATTCTTTAACTTGAGTTGAGCTAGTTCGGTGTTTTCGACCTTGAGGCGATTGACTTCCCTTTCAAGCATCGCCACTTTTGATTCCAAAGACAAGATGGCTCCATCCTGCTGCATGACCCGCAAGACGTCTCCAGGACGATGGAGTCAAATGTCGATACATACAGCGATCTATCCTCAGATAACAATCTTCTCATAGGTATTCAGGTTTCACAGGCACATTTACTATAAGATTTTTTTATTTTCATTTTTTGTAACGATTAGAAGACACATTGAAAACCCTAAGTCGGGCAACAATTAAAAAGCTAAATCATTCTTCTCATGAAAATTGGGTGTGTATATAGATCTTGGGTCAACCGAAATGAGGCGCCAACTGCCTACCTTGCTTGAAGAGCCATCCAAGCGATCGTAGCCGAAGGCGGATGAGGTCGAGGGCATGAACATGCCATGGGGTCTGAGATAGGCCCACAGGGCTCCCAAGGTCAGGCCGATCACGACAGCGTACGCAATTCTGTAATCCCTCGTCGCTCCTCGCAATCCCAAAGGGTCCTTCCTCCCCTTCATCTTCTCCTCTCCCTTCCCTTCCAGATATATCAACCTTTACTTTCTCCAGCTCTGCAAAGCCCTACCCCGTTCTCAACATCATCACCATTCTCTTATGCCCCCTGAACCAGCTATGGCGTCTTCAATGGCTCCTCACCTACCTCCACCGCACACGGCCATCACTCAACGCGAATGACTCTCTCATGCCTTGCTGCAAGTCATGGTGACCGAACCCACATTCCCTCCGTTTTTCTCTCTCACATCGATCGCTGACTCTTCGAACTAAACAAATCCTCCCAGAAGAAAACCCACACTCGCTGGATCCAAGCAGTTCCGAACCCACATGACAACGAACATCACTAACCCCCAAGAAGAAACAAAAGAGGGGTGGAGAAGTAGCCCACCTGTTGAATGAGCACCATACGCTTCATGAGCAGGTTGCGCACCAACACGAAGTTAGACGATTCCGTCTACCCATTAGGAGGTGTTCGCTCACCTCCTGGCGCGCTGGCCTCCACTTTGATTGTCTTCAACACAAATATGCCTATTCGGGGTTCATCTTATGTGCAACTGTGATGTGAAATTGTAGTAACGAAGACACAGGGAACATATAATGGTAGACTAAGTGAGCATCCACACCCGAGATGAAGTTCTTCAGCTATGGCAGGATTCGATAGGTTCGTTGTCGAAGGATGGTGACGGACAAGACGAGTCCCACTCCTGAAATACACGGGATTTGCGGACCAGGGACCAGAATGACGGACGACTAACGAGGACGAATGCATAACGAAGGTTGAAGTTTGTTCATCTCATCGACGGAATGGTACAAGATGGAGGGAGCGGGGATTTCGAAAATCGGTGGCATCTTTTGAAATTGGAATCCTTCGATTGAATCTGGCATCCTTCAGGTGAAAAAAGTTGGCTGGAAATGAGCTGAGAGACGGGGGAGGGAGGCTACAGTGCATTAGTTGAACGGAAAGCCTTTCATTCCGCGGCGCTTCATGGTCGATTGAGTTGGAGGAATGAGATAGCTCGAAGTGCGGAGCGATGCTTCAGTATAAGAGATGCAGTGTCAAGTGGGTTTTCGCAGATGGGTTATTTATGTCCACCAAAACCTGGAGGTTATCATCTTGTAATTGAAAACATGAACAGCATGGGCAAGTCTAATTCAGCCGCAGGTCCCCTACGCCATGAAGCTCATGTGGTAGACGGCGTCCATCATTACCCCACTTGTCCGACTCTTCCTAGGATTTGGGATATTTTCATTATGCTATTTGCACACTATTTATATGAAATCAAATGCTTTTCTATGCAAATTTTGGTTGATTGAGCACCTTAAAAAAAAAAAAAGGAATATTAAATCAATTTGTCTAAATCTTAAATTAACCCACCACAAACATGCTATAGGATCTATAGGGTTTATAGTATACGAGTTTTTGGTCAGGTATTGTTGTAGAGATGATATATCTTTTACTTTTGTTGCCAGAAATATATTCTTTGACGAGAACTTGTAAGTGTCGTATAGTTCCTTTACAGAAACTATGTCTCTATCACCCCTCTCAATATTAGCACTTAGGAAGTGTCCAAAGATATCATTAGATACACAAATTGTTTCGGTACAATCTTTAACCTCATCAGGTCATGGATCAGGTACTGCTTGTACTCCTCTATGACCAGTCTCATGAATACTAAAGCAAGAAGATGAATCTTGCTAGAGAAATTGGTATCCTTTAAGTGTGTTATAAGGGGGTCATGATACAGTTCTATTTTGTCAACAAACGTTGATACAAATGGTATCATTCTTACTCTATCCCATATAACTTTATTGAATGTGCTCATTGGTAGAATCCTGTTGGCAATAAGTACAGACTTTGTTGTTTGAGGTATAATAGTCCCTTCTTCATATAAGCTTCTCACATAGAGACTCATTTCTTGTAAGCTCTTTCATCACACTAAGATTAAGCTTATCGCCCTCGTTTGGTTCCTATAGCATAACAATAAGTCTTCCTTTGAGCATTGCTAGTTTAGGAGTGGCCGTTGATTTATTCCTTTGTTGATTAAAACTAAGGCCAATTCAAATACTACCTTATTTTTAGGTTCTTGCAAGTAGTTCCATTGTACATATAAACTTGCATTTAAACAACCTAAGTAATTATCTTTAATCCATGTTTTTTTAAACTTTAAAAAAATTGGCTTATTTTGAGATTTTTTTTTTTTTTTTTTTTTTTTTTTTAAATCTTCTCTTTTGTCTTTTTCCAACATGTTCTTTTGTGGTTTATCAATCTAAACCAAAATATATATTTTTACTTTGCCTTTTAGCTAATTAAATTATTTAAATATAATATTCTTATGTTACTTCTAAATAGTCCAAAAGCATGATCCAACAATTAAGGTCCAAAGTACTTTCATATCTTTGAAGTAGTTAAAATTGTTAGCAAAGATTGTTTGTTATAAGTTTGGGGTTGTGCATATACTTGCTTAAATTCTATTTTTATTCAAATAGTATTAAAAAAAATTCTCAATCTATATCAATTTTATTTTTGTGTATTTTTAAAATTTGGATATGATAGTTTTTTTTTGTTTTAGAGATACTAATAAGACATGCATCATTAATACTATTTTGTAGTTTTTTCTTCTATATATAATCATTATAATACTTCTATGCCATATAATCTAGATTTTTTAATTTTTAAAATTTTAAAATTTTTTTCCTCTCTCTCTAATTGTATGTGTAGTTTTATTCCATATTTTGATTTATTTAGAAAACTCCATGCCATTTTAAGATTTAGATTAGAGTGATAGAAAGACCTTTTGATAGTAAATTTTTTGCCCTTTTTGGCATTGTATTCTTTCAAAGAATAATTATCACTTTATAAAAAGTTTTTGGGATTAAATTCCAAGTTTTATACAAGATAAAAAAAAGACAAGAGTGGAGGTACAACTATGTTGTTTTTCTTACTAAGCTACTATTGTATGTAGATACATCAATATTGCCTCCTAATCATCCATATCTATTTTTATATAGAATTTATCTAATGTAATTTCTCTAGGATATTTTCTTAAAATATAATTTACTTTGTTCTATATATAGATCTTATAGATGTTATTAGATCATAGTAAGAAAGATTTCATTTCTTACCTTCCTTCTTTGTCTTTGGAAATTTGAAGTAAATAATTAGGCCATGCTAATTTGTTAATATTAAAGATTCCTATCCAATATTTATTTGAAAATATATGAGGACCTTGATGTAAGGTGTTAATCCAATATTGAGATATTAAAAAAATTAGGAATATTTACATATCTTTTCAAGGGAGGAAGTTAAATCAAATTATTGCTTCATTCCATTGTCTTAGATTATTTGCTTGTTTGTAACACATGCCTTTAATCTTATATATTTTAATCTTATAGAATCAAATTGTAATATTTTTTCAAATTAAGGTACCAAATAAATTTTAAATCATATTCATTCTCTAAAGGAAATTTGAAGATGGAATAAGAATTGTTAATTGATATATATTTAAGATCTTTAAACAATAATCTCCAAATCTTACAAATCTTTTTTCAAATCTTTGAGCTATTGGAGTATTTTGAAGTCAACTTGGTTATCTAATGCATATCAAGAGTCCATCAATTTATACCTTTGAAAGGTTGTGTGTGTTGGGCTCTATATTCTATAAATTGCTACAAATAAGTATCATTAGGCATAAATGCTTTAAGTATCCATCTAGTTGCTAATGCATTAAAAATTATTTTTTGATCAAAAGAATTAAATTCTTTATTTTATATATAATAGTTAGCTATTTGTCTAAGCAATATAATACATGTATTAGATTATTTGCCTACCTATGAGAAATTTCTTGTTAGTATTTAATTGATTTCATATCTAAGATTAATCCATTCCAAACTATGATAAAAATATATGATAGAAGCCAAAATTGCATAGTTAATAATTAAGATGTGATTGAGCAAATTTAGTTTCATTGCTAATTAATATCTTAGCTTTTTTTAAACCCTTTGTATAAAAAAGTTGTCTTATGTAGAAGATACCAAATCTAATCCAAATTCTCTTTGAGTTTTATTGAACACATCAATGTTGTGTTCTTCATCTTGTGCTATTAGCACTATGTAATGATTTTTTTTCCATCTTATTTGAAACTCTCTATCCTCATATTGTGCCCATACTTTTGCCATCACTTCATTGTTTCTTGTTAATGTCATTGTACTATGTATAATTGCTACATACAATACCATGTTGTTGTTGGTCTAAGCATTAGTACTAATCACCTATCTTGTGTTAGTGAGTCACTCTATTATTAGCAAATATACTATCTCTTTATTGAAGCTCCCCAAGCCCTAAGGAATTAAAAACAATCCTAATCTCTACTTTGATTGTTGCATTAACTTCAAAATGGTTGTATGAAAACATCAATAAACAACTATTAAACATTGCAAACTATTGATTAATGATCCTTGGTCTAATACTCTATGGTGCTCCTTCTCCCCATGCTCATGACCAAGCAGAAGAGGTATTGAAAAAAGCCATTATTATGTTTCCAGTAGGCTATATGTATAGTTTGCTCTAATCCATTTGAATCTAAATCCCAAAAGATTTGGATAACTCTTTACAATACCATGTTCAGGCCTTTCTTACTTACAAAGGACAGTTTAGTAATTCATTAATATTATACAAAAATTAAGAATTAAATATGATGATGGATTACTGCACGTTAACGGAACCAGACTTGTCAAAATGGACAGTGCAGTAAACGGAACCAGACTTGTCAAAATGGTAAGTGAGCTTTATTACGATGGCTGTTTGGCCACCAGAGTAGCATCCAATATGCAAATACCCCATTTAAACCTTGGTGCTACTATTCCACCATAGATGCATTGGACTGTTCCTGTACACGTTTCACGTGATTGTGTCTACCTACTGCTGACAAAACCCAGCACGTTTGACACATGCGAAGGAGAAATTAACCTGTCTAGTATGACTACAAGTTCTCTGCATTTCAGTGAGAACGCCAATCACGAGAGATCAGTTGGACTATTAATGGAAATTGTGTGTGGCTGATTTTCCAAGACTAGCGAATTGAAATGACTCCCAATATCATCCCCTCGATGAGGTTATTAGCAAAAAGAGCCTTAACCTGTTTGATTACCTACAGAAATGTCTCAAAAAATCATGTCAGTATCTGGTATCATGTTCCCTCCCAGCAATTCGTCTACTTTTTCCCGGACCCTAGGCAACGTTTCTAGTGCTTCTGCAGCAATCGGTGAATCTGCAGCTGCCACATAATGTGGTTGAAGTATCTGAACAAGCAGTAATCTTACGTCACTGTCTTTCAAATCTTCTGCTGGCATTTGGTGTAACAGATCCAATGCTTTCTCTTCATCTTCTCCTGCTACATATGCACGGAACACCCTGTATAACAATCGACCAATTTGCTTCGTAAAACACTTATTCCAACTCAGTTAAACTCATGAAAAAATGTACGAATTACTTATCGATTCATACTGTTCAGATGCAAAAGAATCGGAAGATGACGGAAGTGGATATTTTTCTTCAAATTCATTCAGAGGGATTGTGATCAAAAGCAATCTTTACACCTAGATGAGATTTGTAAGAACTCAATGTTCTAATACTACCCAGACTGCATCATTTACCTGAAACACAGCCGCGAATCCGCATGATAACTAATGGATAGTGAAAGCCAGGAAGAACTACGACTTCTGAGAGAGGGATTCCAAGACCATTGACGAAACAACAATGATTAAGTGTACAACGCTATCCCAGATTATTTTTATGTGGTGTGAGCCCTAGCATATAGTCTGATCAGATTAGAAGGTTGATTAAAGTGATATGGTACCTGATCATAGAGAAAATATTTAATTGCAGACCCTCTCGCTCCATCTCTTGAAGCACTCTATGAGCTTGCTCAGAGTCATTCAGGGCAGCACATCCATCCAGGAGAGCCTCCAAAGACATTCGAGATGGTCGCAATCCCAACTCTCGCATTGCATTTATGACTAGAAAACCATCGTTTACGTCTAACCAGCGCATTTCGTTTTCATCTTGCCCTCCGGTAGAAATATGCAAAAAAATCTGCGCATAAAATAAAACAAACAAACAAGCTCAATATCTATTACTCAAGCAAAAAGTGCATATCAAAGACCAAAGACCAGCTGAAACTACACTCTTGCAATAGATAATAACTCGACCTTATCGAATAAAACACCTTCGTCGGCGATGCCCTCTTCCTTCACCTTTCGTAGAAAACTGATCGCACGCCTGTAGTTCTCTTAAGTTATCAGTAATTAGACCACTTAGTTGAGACGCTTTTAAAAAGGACACATCAAGTAAACTTACCGTAAGCAAAGATCATATAGTATATTTCAAGTTAACCAGATCCTTACATCTCATCTTGGTATATATACATATCTAAATAGTTTTCAAGCCCCTCTTGTAAGATCACAGCGGAGTCACTGGAATATGAAGGTATATCTCATTCGTTAGAGACACACATAGAGAGGGCTATCTGGACTTATTGTACTATTGGAGAGATAAATTTGTCAGAACTTACCAACATGCAGAGAGAAGCAATAAGGTTATCTTATAAAGCACAAGTTGAGACAAGGTTGCGAAAAAACCAAAGCATACCCAAGTTGGTTGTGACGGATACATGAAAGAACCGCATTTATGCACCGGATGTTGAGATGCTCTGCACGTTGCCTTAAATTCATAAAAGGCCACTTGCCATCTCCTCGAGCATCCTCAAACAACTCAAACATCTTGTCCAGATCACCCACTTTACCAAGCGCTGCCTGCATACAGCCATACAACTCAAGAGACAAATGAAAAAGATGTCTTGTGTCCTGCAAAGAAGTAAAACAACAAAAAACAATGCCAGACTCCTGATCTATGAGGAATATGGATCATCCAGGAAGGCATTGAAAGCAGAGGAAATCACGTACCAAAAGAGTGCCAACAGCATATGAATGTGGTAGTAGATGTTCCCTTTTGAAAACTGCATATAACGCTAAGGCTTCCTCCAGGCGACCAGTAACAGCAAGCCCATGTAAAATGGCACTCTTGGCCTCAATTCCTGCTGTTTCGCCGCTTTTTTCGAGGCTCCTAATCATCTGAACGCAAAAAAAGTATTCAGTTTTATTTATTTATTTATTTGCTTAGTTAAAAGAGTTTTAGTGCTTTCATTTTCGTGCAATCATGAAAGTGTTATGAGTCTAATCAATTGAGATACAGCTGATGTACGAGTAAGACTCGTCATAAGTTGATGACCACTCCAGTACCAACCCACTTGGATGAAAGAAATATTTATCAATCGTTCATTCAAAAGTTCAAGTAGATAATACTCGATAGCAGAAGAGTCGCAAAAGTTCTGTAAGTGGGACAGAGATGCACTTACCTCAATACCACGATCAACATTTCCACATTTCGAGTATACAATAATCATCACAGTGTATATGGACTCATCTGGCCTTATTCCACGCTCTTGCATTTCTGCAAACAGCTACAGATCCACACTATAGCTTTAAGGGCTTCACAATACGAAAAAACGATCATATCAAAGTGTCTCCACTGCTATACTATGTGAGCACCTCATATCTCATGATTAAACAGAAAAACTGGATAGCTGAACTCAAGGGATCGCTTTGTCAGCAAGAAGTGCGCATGTCTGCTTCGAAAAATGCTTAATACAAAAAAAATACCACAGGCAATTGACTGGTCACCTGATCTGCCTTGTCCTGGTCTTTGCTCAGAGAACAGGCAAATATGAGAAGGCGGTAAGTGTTCACATCTGGCTTCACACCAGCTGCATCCATCCCCCTCATAACTGATAGGGCTCGATCAAATCGTCCCTGCTTTCACAATGTCAGCACAAGAAAATTCTCATTTTGAATTTTCAGCTAAGATAGAAGAAAAGAAATCTGTGCAAAACGCGACAGAACATTAGTTACCTCGCACACTGCAAGTGACCTCAAACCTTACTACAAAAGCATACTGACTAGTAAGTGAATAACCTGCATAGCAAAGCCTTGAATAAGAGGGTTGTAGCAGTGAGTATTGGCCTCCACACCAAGCTCCTTCATTTCGGGAAATAAGCTACACGCCCTCTCCAACTGATTCGACTCCAGGTTGTCCAAGTAAATCTCATTGACTTCTTTGATGAAACTCAGAAATCGAAATATTGCTCAATAAGGAATGAACAATCATTACTAGCTGATTTTTCACAAAACTCAGAGAGTGTCCTCAAATTACACAGGAAGTCTAGCATGTCAAGGACTGGGAAGAACTATACTTACATCACCAATCTTGACACAGGCACTTATGAGTGAGTTGTATGTCACAACAGTCGGCTGTACTCCCAGCCGAAGCATTGCCACTTTCATTTCAAATGCCTACCTTCCAGCAACATGAACCCAAGTTTTACTTTATTTTTCATACATACTACTTGTATCTTTCACATCAACATAAACTGCCAAGCATATAATATTCTCAATAAATGCACCACAAGCGTAAACCCACCTCATCAATCATTGTCCACCGCCCAAATTCTCTAATAAATGGGTTGAAGGAGAAAGAAGAAAGCTCCAAGTTTCTTGCTTGCATCTCGTCCAAGAAGTCAAGGCCTTGAGAAATCTGGTAGCACAGTAAAAACAAAGCGTTCACAGAACAAAAATCTCAAACACACTTTCTCAAGGATAAAGGATACGCTTCAAGAATATCTTCCAGTACTCACCTGACCCAAAAAAAAAAAAAAAAAAAAAAAAAAAAAAAAGAAGAAGTCTAGACTCCCACTTGAAAGCACAAGCAGCACAACGCCCACAAGACCAATCTTACGATTTCCTAGACCAACGGTCATAGTTGTAAAAGAATAACGTTGAGCTTCTCACCTTGCCCTGTTTGCAGCAGAAGTCTATGAGGATATTGAACACATGTTGTCCTCCCTTGACCTGAGATACCATCTCCAGCTCTCTAAAAGCACTTATGGCATCAGCCAGCTGCAAAGAGTACAAACAGAAGTGGGATTTGTTATTCCAAATTAAGTTTCGCAAGAGACAATCACTCTAGGTCGCATGCCCTGCAGTTACTGCTAATAACGCTCTACGGGCTTACCAAACGATTTCATAAAATTTTTACAGGTTTTTACTGGCAACCTTAAACTGCATTCATTTACTTAGCAAAATGAACATTATCACCAAAACTTTAGTTGTAAAATGATTTTGCCAACTCTATTACATGGTTGATGAAATCAGCAAACATCAAGATGTGCAGAATAGCAGAGATGCGCTCTTGACGAGTTGTTTTGCTCATACCTTGCCGGCTTGACTGAATCCTTGAATGTAGGCGTTCAAGTAAAAAGTCATCTGTTGATCACTGGTACCTACAACACCAATCCACATTTCAAGATAATGTTGGTAAGTAATTGTAATAAAATAAGGATGCATAACGTCCGGACCGGACAGATGTGATAACTTCACGCTTTAAGGAAATGCTGCCTTCATCATAGTACCTTTGGTTTTCAACAAAGAGATGGCTTGTAGAGCAGCATCGCGCTGAAAATGTCTGCCGAGACACTGCATTGCGGTAACCACACTGGCACTCGACTTTATGGTGGGTATAACTTTAGGGAGCAAGTCCACCACAACAGATATGTTATCTTCCTTTGCCAACGCCGTCACAAACCGAGCTACCATGTTTCCCATGCCATTGAATCATGCGTGCCCCATCAGTTCTCCTATCTCTCGAAAGAAAATCAAGTACAGTAAATTTATAAAAACAATAACTTTTGTTATGAATTGCCCTACTCCTCACGAATAAAAAAATCAAAGTAACCTTTGCTGTCCAAAAGAATATAGAAGAAAGAATCAAATCATTAGCAAAATAGACGTCATTACATTAAGAGCTTCTTCTATCCATAAATTGTATGATGAAAAATTACTGTTATTCTCAGACAAAAAATTCTGAAAAGTTTGCAGAATTTTCTAAAAGTAGCTTCTTGATTATCAGAGTGTGGGGGATCTTAGTTTTCCCCTGAGATTAAAAAAGGTTGATGCATCTTGGGAACAGCTCTTTTGAATGGAGTATCATCAGGAGTACTCACAATCTAATGATGAAGGCAGCTTCTGATCCAACTTCTTAGCAGCAAGGTAAAGAGCCTTTGCTCTTTCAAAATCACGTGACTGCAGAAAAAGTTGGATTTCATAGTATATAAATACTCCATCAAAAGGCACTCCATCGTCTTCCATCAACTTCCGCAGTTCTTGAAACTGACCTACATTTCCCTTAGCAGCAAGCCATGACATTATGGGCTTATAGGTTAACTTGTTGGGAAGTATGCCCTTGCCTCGCATCTCCTCTATTAACTCAAAAGCCCTTGACACGTACAGCTCCTGAGTAGCTGAAACTACTTTAGTACCTTTCCCATCCTCCTGCAGCCATTCAGGCACAGTATACAAACAGAAGGTGAGATTCTGCTTCCTGAATTCTCAAACCCGTAAAATGTAGTCAACACACGGGATCTTAACGCATCTTCAGTATTCTGTTTCCGTCAACTTCTATTTCTTAAATCAGAAATTAATCAGCACCCAATTAATACCAAGAGAAACAGCAGCGCGGAAGAAACAACGGCAGAAATGCAGAACCTTACCCTTGTCACTATCTCCATGAAAGCCTGTACCAAAATCGTGTACGGGACCACGTTTGGAACTACCCCCAAAGACAGCATGCGTTGGAAAACCGGGAGGACATACTGAGGCCGTAACTCCCGAATACGTGTCATTAAACGGGAATACATAACAACATCCATTGATGTATGCAGCGTCTCTTTCTCCTTCTCAGCTAATTCATCGTGCACTATTAACATCTCTTCAAGCTTATTTTGCTTGACGAGATCGAAGAGGCGTCTCACACCCAACACAGCACTATCAAGGTGTCTTGTCATGACTTTATCAAGTTGGTAGTCTCTAGACCAATCCTTTGAACTGTTGATGGATGCAGCATGGACATTGTTGAAGTCCAATTCTTCAGCAAACTGCGCATCTGAAGACGAAATTGTTGAAACAAATTCATTTGAACTATCTGGTTCTGCAAAATTTGAAGCGAATACTACTGTGAGATAAGCTGATTTCTGAAGTTGAGAAAAAACACTTTCAAGTATATCCAAGCGTTCGACCATCTGACCAAGTATTCATAGAGATCTATGAAGCTTAGCGCAAGCTCTAAAGAAATTTAAATTGATAAAACCAAAGATCTCAGGTGCTGGAAGTCAAAAGAGAAAATCTACCAAAAACACTCGCGAATCCTAAGTCATCACATTGTCTCATCGCAGCATAAAATTCATTGTGCCACACGAGAATTACATGCAAGACCGCATTCTATAGGCAGGACATAAAATCATAGTTATTTTGAGCGAAGATGAATATCTTTTATTTAAAATTTAATTGGAGAACAACTTTACACCTTAGTCACGGAATCAAATTGCAAGTCGCGTTTAAGTCCTCCAGCAATAGCATTCATGTACTTATTTACGTAACAAGCTAATTGAGTGCATTAAGGTCTTTGCGCCACTTTGGGCTAGATCTCAATTAAATACGTGTAATTTGAAGGCACCTGTTGCTGACATAAGCAATTTCAGTACATAAGTATTCAACTTAGTGCAACGTAGAACAACCCTGTAAGGGACAGAACAATGTGAGAAAAGTTCTGAGGAAAAACCTGCAGCAGGGACGTACGACTCAGCCAAAGTGTGCACAAAACGCCGGGAGGAAGCTGACACTAAGTGATGTCGCTCAACGAAGTAGCCACGGCACAGGAGTCGCATTATGTGTGCCATCGCAGACGGATATCACCTCCTTCGGCAGCATCCGTCCCTTTCAAACATTCGCAAAATCTCTTCTAGAACGTCTCGGCCATATGCTTATTCCACTGTGGACTCATCCTACGAGATCGCCAATCCACTCTCACCACGACAAAACCCTGACTAAACCTCAATCCACCAATTATTCCTTCCTCAGCCAAGATGAAAAGCCTATCCCTCAACGCACTTGGTTCAATTGAGCAGCACTAAACCTACGCTAATAGCTGACGACATACAGGAGAAGAGTTGGCAACATTAATGAAGTCTCACCTTCGCGAATTCTCATATCCGGTACCAACACTGATTCTAAAGCAGCTTAGATTGTCATCCTCAAAAAATTAGTGATGCTATAAACCAACGGACCTTAAATTCCAACTGTCCATTGGTATCCAACAGTTTGAAAAATCCATTGAGAAATGTTTGCAATGCGCGGTCGCAAGGCACCGATCGACGCACGCACACTTCGGAAAGAAGCAGAACAGAGTGGCAACAACAACTTAATCTAGATTTAGGGTTTAGATAAAAGCATGACCATTCCACATATAATCGTCGAATAGACTTCCTATCTGGGAAAGTATCCCTCCATGTGAACACAAATTCCAGATGGCGAACAGCGTGCAGTTCCGACAAAAAGAACACGATGAATCGGGGAACATGGACGAGAAATGAACGAATGAAACAATCGGTAAATAGTTTGTTTCGAACTGGCGACGAGAAGTTTCTCGTTGGAAGATAATGAGTTTCCGTTTGGTTTGTTTTATTGCTGAATTATTTGCGAGGTTCTGTATGCTTCCGTATGATTTGTGCAAACATTTCGCTTATCTCTATGTCGATTACGATTTCCTGTAACTTTGGCGTCGAAATGGCTTCATTATGAGTGTTTTCAGTTATGAGTGTCTTCATTATGAGTAGCTTTTCGTTACGTAGATGAGCTGGAAGTGAACCAGAGGTGCAACATGGCTCAGCGATGGCGTGCAGAGATATTAAGAGTCATGGGAATGGTGGCGCTTTTGGTGTTCACGCCCCTGCTATGCTCGACCTGGTGCGTATCGTTTATATTTTCATTTTCCCCGGTTTGCTACATCTCTTTTTTAAATGAGTATGTGTGTAGTTACATGTTGTTGTGTGTGTAGTTACATGTTGTTGTGTGTGTAGTTAATCTTTGATCCAGTCGCGAAGATCAGTGCGAGGTTAAATTTGATAACAAATGTCTAATTATGCCTTGTAGAGCTGCGCTTTTGAGGATGACTTACTTGTGATTTTAAGTGAGATTTGTTTTTCTATCTGTAAGATGCACTTTTCTATTACTAAGCCGTTGGAATGTGCTGGCATTGCACCGCTCGTGATTGTTCGCAGCGCTAAGCTCAGCAGTACTGCCATCGTCTGGTCCCTCGCTATTAATCTGCATAGGTAGTAAATGGGAAATTCCTCTCGCTTTTACTGGAAACCTATCGCTGTATTAAATTGCTCCACTATGTTAACTGTGGTTGGACTTATAAAACAATTGCTTTGCAGGAGTGACAACAGAGAGTTTGTTTAGCACAAGGCAACTCTTCATTTGTATGCAAGTCGTCTGGTTCTTGTGTTTCTTGCTAACGCCTACACAAGGTTTATTTACTCAAACTCCAGTTCCTCGTTTTTGAAAGATTCTTTCATCATCCTTATTTTGAAATAGACACATCTCTGAAGCGCTGCATTCTTAGAAAAATCAGCTTATTTGATTATTGCACTCAGTGTCAGCAACTTGATTCGGTCTTTGTTAACTGCGCTGGCATGATTCGATTGTATTACTTTTTCAATGGTCAAGTTGGTTTCAATTTGATTTGGATCATGCTTGGTAGCAATAAGACCTCTTCACAACATATGCATTGTATAAGTTTGAATGATTTAAGAATGACTCAAGCATGACCTGGCGGGATCAGCTCAACGATTATAGGAAGTCAGAAAATTTCACAGCCTAAAAACTGGTTGTAATCAACTGTAAGAGTGTGTAGAGTTGAGTAGTGCGCAGAAAATGAAACAGAACGAACATGTCGTGGAAGATCTCAGTGATGAGTCGTCCGAATTTCGTTGCTGTTCGAAGTTTCTCTCTGTAATAAAATTCGGGATGTAGATAGTAATTGTAGTTGAAGCTTTGTGATGCTTTGTCAACTCCCGTAATAATTTGTCAAATATTCAGTTGCCCTTTCTAGAACTCATGAACTGCGGCCAACAACCCAGACAAACGTGGTCGTGATACAACCTTGTTTGTGGTTTGTTACTGATCACATGTGCATTAAGGATGTTGAGTGATACATAGGCGAACACTCAGTTGATGCTGAGAACGACGAAACTGGATTACACATAAGAAAGTTGCAACCTGCTGGTGTTCAGAATTTAGAGGAGACACCATCGTTCGAACTTGGAGGGGATTTTAAATACAAATCCTGCACGCCTGCTGATCGTAGAAACGAAAAGTTTTCAGTGCTACAATTTGGGGCACACAAACTATGCTTCGGTTCTCTGTTTTTCATGTGCTGACATAGTCTTAGAGTTTTTGCAACCTCGGTGGATGGATTAGTCATATTTAGGGTTGGGAGCAATTTTTCTCATTTGAAGTGTATTCATTTGAACACTACCGGTGCATTAGTGTCGCTAAGGTTTATTACAATCAGAAAGATTTTGTATGTAAGAAAAATAAGAAAAATTATGTATGCAAGTTTCCTCCAGTGTTTTTTCTCGTCACTCTATTGCAGACTACAGCTCTTGCGTCATTTGTATCGTGTTCACCTCTGGATATTATCGGCGCACATAGAGTCTTTCAGGCATGACAAGAAGTCCTACAAACACCCGCTTCTGAATCCAAGACCACTTTTTGGCAATTTGCCTCCAAGTATAGTTTGCCAATTTCAATTGTGTAATTTCAATATTTATCTCATGTCAATTAGTTGATATTGGTTTTGACAAGCGTATAACACATTGTCCGTCTTAAGAAATCGGTGATTTTGTTTCTCTTCCCGATTTAGTTTTTGTTGAACAGAACTATTGATGCAGTCCACACCAGACACAAAGTTGCCGTGCTACTTTATATTTTAGATCTTAAACCTCTTGTGCTGTCAAAATTATGAAAATGTGAGATGCCGTCCATAGACTATTTTATCGCACACTAAGACAACGTCAGCCAGATGAATGTTCCATGTCTTGGAATGATAGATCTAGGAATTCGCGTATAACTTATTTACTGTAAATTTACGAAACATTTCTGCTTTACATCAGAACTTCGTCGTTGCTCGTGATCCCTGTCCCGACTCCGAGACCCTGTAGCATCCACAAAATCGAGAAAGGGATTACTACCCAGAGGAGGTCTCCCGGTGATTCCGCACCCACACCACTTAAGGCAAAATTCAACGTCAATTTGTTAACACATGCGTACAGATCGGTTTTGTAATTGAAAATGTGATGACCTTCCTCGGATCAAGATGGCTACAGGTCAGACTCTACGGACTTTCACAGAATGGCAACTACGAAAACTCTGACTGCCAGGGAGTTAGAACAGGATACGATATCTGACGCGGGCATAGACCGAGAGCGCTGGAAGAAAATCTCCTCAGTCCAGACCAGGGACGCAAGACAGCATGCTACATTTACAGGAGCCGTTCGAAGGGGATTGCCAATTGTAACACAGCACAGAAGGTGACACTTCTCGATTAGCACTCCTGAGTTTCGTCAGAAAGATTTCTATCCAAGAGTGCCTTCTGCACAACCCCGCCACAAGGGCAACCAGCAATCCGATCCAGGGCCGATTTGAAATTGCGGATTCGAACAGTGGTAGAGAAGCTTTCTAACGAGGCGACATGTAGAGGGAAACGTCAGCGCAAGACATGGCGATGAATATGGGAATTTGAAAGGCAAAGAACGATTTCTGGTGGCGTGTTGAGGTGTCACGAAGAGAGGACGCGATGAGGACGTACACAGAACGTTCGGTGGCGGTGACGTGGTCATAAAGCTTCTGGTAGATCACATAAGGCTTGAATATCCACTTGCAACCGCGGTGTCTATCCCATGTTGTGATTGTGCGCCCTATATACCGGTACCGATGGGCCTCAACCGCATCTCAATGCTCGTCATATGCTGTTCGCTGACTTTACACGTCGATGAACAGCTATTCGGTGGAGTGGGGAGTACAGTGGCTTGGGGTTGTTTTGTAGAATGTGCTTTGACTATTTTTATTATTTCTCGATTTCTTTTTTCTTTTTTCTTTTCTCTCTTAGGGTTTCGAGTTTGAATAGATAAAGTGGGCATTCCACTCCTCTGCAACTGAATGTCGGCTTCTTCCAGGACATTTGCGCAGGGTTTTTTTTAGGAGAGGGGCGGGCAGAGGCTAAACACTCGTTTTCTGCCCGGAAAACGCTGCCCTGCCCGACTGAATGGCGGACCGGGTCGCCTTGCACCCCAATATAAAGAGAAGACGCTTCTGGTGGGCACTATATAATCCCCACTCTCCCCCACCACGAGTGTGCGGGTCTTCTCCTCCTCACCCTCCACCTCCTGCTGCCAGAACCATATATAAGCAGTCAGCCGTCTCGTGTTGTAAGTGGGATGTAGCTGCAAGCCTGATCTACCGCACTTCCTGCTGCATCAAATCACTTCCTGCTCCTGGCTCGACCTCTGCTCCTCAGGCCTTCTATATATAAGTTGACCTGAGCGTTGTGTTCTGGAGAGCAAGTCGTGCCGAGAAAGCTACCCATCAAGGGTTTCGTCTTTAATTTGAAGTAAAGGGGATGGCTGAGGCAGTTTTGGAGGGCAGCCAGCCTGTAGACCTTGCCAAACATCCCTCCGGCATCATTCCTACGCTGCAGTAAGTGTCGGCGCGGGTTGGGGGTTGGGGTTGGTTCTTGGGTTCAGTTAAGAGTAGGGTTTGATGGAGGGATGGCGGATCCGGGTTGTGGGAAAAGGATTTGTGGTGATGGGTTTCTTGCGGCAAAATTGGAACAGAGTGGTGAGGGATGATGCGCGTTGGAGGCGGAAGAGGGGTGTGTGCGTGATTTTCGGTTATATTACGATTCTGTATGTGTTTGGTCATGATAGGACACGTGCTCTTTTTGTGCAGGAATATTGTCTCAACTGTTAATATGGATTGTCGCTTGGATTTAAAGAAAATTGCCTTACAGGCCCGAAATGCTGAATATAACCCTAAGGTATGTGAGGGCTCCTTTTAAGGGGTTTCTTTCGGGTTCTTATGGCACCATCCGATTGTGCATGTGCACCGGATGGTGTTATCTTGCTAGGATGTGGCCTTTGGGGTCTTTTAGGTTGAGGCCGAACGCCGGAAATTGTAAGAGTATGGTTATGATCAGTTGGATTGGTCTTGTGGCCTGACTAGGATGTGTAATCCAGTGGCCATTTCCGGCAGTTTGCTAACAATTTGTAATTATAAAAATGCTGCTGCGATATCTGGCGTCGGTGATGTCGAATCGCATGCTGCTTTATTATATACGTGTAATTAGTATTTTAGATATGCATAGGAAAAGCAGAGGTTCTTTTAAGGCATTAACCTGTTTGGTTGAAGTTTTGAAGACTATCTGGAGCTTGTATATAGACGCTAGGGTCTGTGTACAATGTTTATTCTCATTATGTTTGCAATTTGCGATGATGATTCAAATGCTAGGGTGCATTGCCCTGGTCGATTCAATAGCTTCGGTGAATAAAAGTCCAATGTATGCTTCAGAACACAAAAGTGGTTAACATATGGATGTTCTTTGTGATGGGGACTCACTTTACAATGATACAAAACATGGGTTGTCGTAGTGGTGGTGGCAACATGTGATGCCCTGCCCATTGAATTTGCCGATCTGCCCGTTAAGCAGTACTATTAGCCTTGTATTCTTTGCTACATCGATTGCCGTGAATCTACGTTGTGCATGTAGACTTTGTAACGTGGATGTCTTGCTTTCAGCACTGTGCTATTCGAATGATTCTGTTCTGATTTGTCAACGTGTTTTGACTTATATTCTTGTTTGAACCTCTCGAAGGACGTTGTGTGGGGACGAGAGATTGGATAGTTGACTATCATCTTGAATATCGTCGAGGTTACTCTTGATACTTTTCATTTGTTGATATTTTTGGTGTTACCTATTTGCTCAACGCGTTGTTGGGCACTATTGTGTACAGCGTTTTGCAGCTGTTATCATGCGAATAAGGGAGCCAAAAACGACTGCCCTCATTTTTGCATCTGGTAAAATGGTATTGTCCCAACCGCTTTTACTTAGATCGTGAAATTGAAATTGTGTCTTTTTCTGTGTTTTGGACAAATAATAGCATCATGCTGCAGAACTTGGGCAAGGTTTGTTTGGATCACCTGAACAGGTTTGAACTGGGTATCATGCACACTAATTTGGTTAATAAGTGTGCACTACAATATTTGCTACTATCTTCCGGATGAAGATACTAGCATGCGACGTGGCAGATACTAAATAACTAGCTAAGTGTGATTTCGAAACTTGGATATGTGCTAATGTTACTTCAAAATATTTCTGTGCTTCATGCTTGGGTACTCATAATTGATTCTTACAATACTCTCAGGTGTGCACGGGTGCCAAGAGTGAGCAACAGTCAAAGTTGGCTGCAAGAAAGGTGTGAAATTGTTTGCTGGTTTTTGAATGATTACTTGTTGGTGCTGTGCGTAGCACCAGTGTGAAGGTTGCTTTAAAAAGCCCCAGTGACAACCAGTGGGGAAGAAATTTCTCTAATGTCTTCTTGACTATGATCCGTGCAGTATGCTCGCATCATTCAAAAGCTTGGCTTTCAAGCTCATTTCAAGGTAATTTCGTGCTTAGGCATAGTTTCTCAGGTTAATGCATTTCATGCTGTGTTGGATGCAAACTCGTTTTCAAGTACCGATTATTTGAAGTAGGGTAGTTGCATTTTGGTCACTGCTTTCTATGGATTCAACAGGATGTGATTTGCTGTTTAAGAGATGTTTCTGACAAAGTTAACTCTCTTTGCAGGACTTTAAAATTCAGAATATTGTTGGATCATGTGACGTGAAGTTCCCTATCCGGCTCGAGGGTTTAGCATATGCCCATGGTCATTTTTCAAGTGTGAGCACTCCTGACTTGCTTACACGAAGTAGGAGGAATATCTTATTGTGTTAAATTTTCAGAAATGATGATTTCTTTGCCCAAACTTGGTGATTGTGTGATGTTGAAAGGTTGTGACGAACTGTTGTCTGGGTAACTCACATCCATTATTATTCCTCATACAACATATGGGTGCTCAGTGACAGGCACAAAATATATCCGCGTGTATTTTCAGGAGAATATAGGCCAGAGAATTTAACATGTTATAAAATGAGCTACTTTAAGTGCCTAAACTATCTCTCAGATCTTATTGGTGATTGACCCATGAACTGTTGGTTCACTGTTTGCAGTATGAACCAGAGTTATTCCCAGGGTTGATATATAGAATGAAGCAGCCAAAGATTGTGTTGCTTATCTTCGTGTCTGGAAAGATTGTCCTTACTGGTGCTAAGGTACGGCCGCTTAGGCTCCACATTCAGCTTATAATTACATGGAAACTAAGGACAGCATTTCCTACACTTTATAATTTGTTAATAACAATGAAGTCCATTGAATCAGGAAGCTTACTTCCGCATGTTTCTTTCTCGTTCTCTTGTAGGTAAGGGATGAGATTTACGAGGCCTTCGAGAATATTTATCCTGTGTTGACAGAGTTTAGGAAGATCCAGCAGTGGTACGTCCCTTCTCTGACGTACATCATTTCTTGAGTTCTATATGTCTTGTACCATTAGTTGTAGCAAAATCAATCGCTGACCTGACTTTCCGAATATTTCTTTTGAGCTAAGTGCCAATTACGTAGATTGTATATCATTAGATTAATTTGGTATGAAGTCAAATAAGCTGAAAATTTGAGGTTATGTTTTGGTGAAGATCAAGAGGACTGCACTGATGGTTGGAGTGACTTCGTGCAACACAAATGCACAAGTCTTTTTCTCGAGCATTTTCTTATACCCAGTTGCACTCTCAAGAGCAAGCATCTTGCGGCAGCTTCGGTTTGTCTGTCATGGTGCATCATTGGCGTGGTTTCTTCCTGTCTTCACAAGGAACGACAGCAAAAGAAAGAGAGTAGGTTGTAGATCTTCTTATTGGCACCAAAATATTCCATCGAGTTGCAAGGACTGCTCAGATCTTCATTTTTTAAGTCGGTTTCTATGGGGTGCATGATTCTGTAGATTTGTTGCATGTTGGCCTTCAATCAAGGCCTTCTTTTGCGGCAGAATGTTTATGTACCTATAATTCTTGGATGACTCTAGTCACGAGGCGCATTGGGTTATAGTTCACCTTTGGAGGGAGAGCACATGTGCTCAGTAGATTACTGCAGATGACATTTTCATGAGAGAAATACTTCAAAAACAGTAGGCATTATTTGCAAGGTTTGAGCAAACGAAAGCCGCCAGAGTTCTAATTCCGATGTACCATTCTTCATACTAGTTATCAACGCTGTTGAATTTTTTTAGAGATGGTTTGAGAGGTTTCTGGCATTGCTGTGCTTAGTTTCTGCTTCACTAGGTTTTTCCTACTTGTCAGGATTACTTTTTGTTTTTCAGGGCCGATCGCTCTGAATGCAAGTGTAACAGAAGCTGAATCTTCCAAAATTGAATCTATTGAACAGAACTGATCTCCTAAAATGAAACCTGTAATGGATGATGCACCGTCACACACAATAATGAGGGTTTGAGAATAGTATTGAGTTTCAGAAGATGACTGGATGAAACAAATAAGTGGCCTCCGCTTTACAAAGAAGACATTAATTTTTACACTAAATGACACTTATGCAATCTTAGTGGATGTTATCAATCTCAATATTGAAACTAAGATAATTATCAAATTGCAGCTTTTGAAAACTCTCTTGGCTACACTAACAACCATAAATGGTCTCGAATGCATTGCTCGTTACATCTATAACTTTTGAATGTTTCCAACTTGACAATTTTCGACTGTATTATCTGAATGTTGACAATGATGGTCAAACATATTTACATTCTTGTGATCTTGAACAAAAATTTGCCAAATTTGTCAACATTCACGAGCAAAAGCAATTATTGATTCTGAAGTTTGGACTAATTTTCATATCTTAATGGTCAACAATGATGTGTATTAAGTTTACCATCACATGTAGAAGTATGTGATTTCAAAATCACTTTTCTTATCCAATTAATAGTAGTAAAGTAATTTATGAACTTCAACTATTCTCAGTACTTATATCAACTTTGAAATTTATGCCTTGGATTAAATAAATAAATAAATGTAAGTCATTAATTAATCTTGCTTGTGTTAGAAATTCTTTTCAACAATTGCACTAAAAAATATTCTATTTTTGCAATGTGTGTCATATTTTTGGATTTAATTTGCACTTTTTCTGATAGAGGCAATTGTGGATTTTCATCACAGGCAAATAAGCTCATACAATTTTACAAGTTGATTTCATTATTTATACTAAAACAAAATCAACTTGTAAAATCCCAAAACAAGAAAAAAAAAAATGAATTCCAAAAGTCATGTGAAAAAAATTCAAAAGAACTTTTAAAAAATAAAATAAATTGCATGTTGTATTTTTAAACACATAATTATAACTTCTATTAATATCATGTATAAAATGTCTGTTATAAATACAAATCGCTAATTGTGATAATATATAAGTTGTATACTTTCAAAACTTTCTGTCAAAAGTATCAACTCAAAAAGACTTTTTTGAATAAAAAATCATCACAATAAAAAAATATATTAAATATTCGTTTTTATTAAAAACATCATAGGTTATTTTTCCTATTATTCTAGCTTAAGTAATTATCTTTGAATGATATTACATTTTTATGATTTGCAGTTTGTAGTAATATCTATACCACAAATATTGTCTAGTGATTTATAATGGATGGTCAGGAGCTATATCCTCTGATAATCATAGATACTCACTTGCAAGATTATCAAAGGAGTGATTCTCGGGTGGTCAGGAGCTACTCGTGTGCAGATTCCCGAGGTGAGGCTTCATGCCCTTCGATCCTTAACAGAACTTTCTTGCTCTCTGAAACTGATGGTTCAGCTGGCCAAATTCGTTTCCAAAGCTGCTTTTCTACGACCCACAACTGATTGGAAGTCAACAGCGTCGTGATCCTACGACCGATCGACGTATGTACGAGGCTTTGGCTCGTACATCGGTGTCTGTAGAAATGATACTGTAATTTCTAGGGCTTCAGCGTTGTGTTGTATCCCTGCAGATTGCGGTTGTTCATTGTGGCGATCGTCTTGCTCGGAGTGTTGCGTCGGGGCTCGATTCTGAATTTGGGTTTTGGTGTGTGTTTGTGATTTTGCTAGAGAGCTGGAGAGCTGTGTAGAGTCCGGACCTGGGTCTGACATCCCTTTATTGCAAACAATTTCTTGCAGCTCGGTTGTCACCACGAAGCTGTTGCGACCATACTAACCTTGCGAAAATTCGTTACAAGCCATGGGGTCGTTGTCACGCTTGAAAACATTGAAGCGGACCTCAGACTGGAAAACACTACGCCGGAATGTCCAGTTTAATTCCTTCCGAGCGGATCGCTCATTTGGTACCTCGGCAAAATTTGGAACCCCTTTGGATGTTGATCGTCGTATTCTACCTGCTTCGGGACCACTTGACTTCGGCGGCACGCATTTCATACTGGAGAATAGTGCAAAAAGTGGAGGTTCGGAGCGTCAGAGACAGCCAGCTTGGCTCCAAATGCTTGGGAGGGAATCTCAAGGTTTTAATCCGGTAATTTCTTACTGAATACTCCCTACTTACGAAATGTTTACATCCTTAGTCTGCGGGAGTTTGCTTTTTACTGATCATGTGTCTCGATCTTTTCAGAACCTTGCTAGATATCTGTCTTCACATGCATCCTCCCCACCAGTGCCACGAGAGAGAGTGGAGTGCGTGATTGTGGGCGCGGGTGTCGTGGGGCTTGCAATTGCAAGAGAGCTTGCTTTACGAGGGCGCGAGGTTTGGGTGATAGAGGGAGCAACTGACATTGGAACGGGCATAAGTTCTCGCAACAGTGAGGTCATACATGCCGGCCTCTACTACCCAAAAGGGTCCCTCAAGGTCGGGATGCAGCTATACAGGTGCAACTCCCCTCTTGGTTACGTTGTGCAATAAATTGTATGAGTTGTCTGATTTATGCATTCATGAAATTATATTTCACTAATTTTGTATATAACAGCTTCATATGATTCTGCTATTGCAGGCAAAACTGTGCGTAGAAGGAAAGGATGCGTTGTATGCATACTGTCAGGAATATGGAGTGCCATTCAAGAAAACAGGAAAATTGGTTGTTGCCACTCAGTCTCAACAAATCCCTATGTTGGAAAATATCTTGAAGGCTGGAAAATCCAATGGTGTCCATGATTTGCGTCTTCTGGAGTCCAATGATGTTCGAAACATGGAACCTGAATTGGAATGCGTAAAGGCATTGTGGTCGCCTTCATCAGGGATTGTGGACTCTCACTCCTTCATGCTCTCACTGCAGGTACGAGAATCAGCTCATCTTCTGTGACACAATTTCTCTAATAAATAAGCGTGTCAATATCTTAACAATTTGAAATGTTTATCCTATTAGTCATTAAAGGTATTAATGTGTGTGTGTCATAGTGGCCTGCTAATTAGTGTAAGGTGAAGCCTAGTACGTACCGCTGTTTTTTTATTCATTCATTCATTCAAAAAAAGAAAAAGAAAAAAGAAAGAGAAAAATTCCTCATCCAATATTATCGTATACCTGAGTTTTTGGAGATAACTTGATGAACCTGGAGAAGATTCCCTCTTTTTCCTCTTAGAAGTGCTAGAATCATTGGCAGTATGTGCAGAAAGTTTTTGCAGAATGTTCCGTTTTCAGCTGAGCCATGTTAAGGTTAACTCGATTTTGTGCTTTTTCGCAGGCAGATGCAGAAGAGCACGGGGCGTCATATGCATTCAACACATCGATGTTGCGAGGTGCCGTTACGAAAAGAAACATTGAGATTCATGTTGGTAGTTCTGAGGCTCTCACGCCTTCTTCTGGTATGAAAGTTACTCCCGTCTTACGATAAAGAAGTCTATTGTACTAGTGCTTTACAATAAAGTGTTGTGTAAGTTGAGGATAAAGTCGTTGCTCTTGCTGTGAGCAGTATGAATTGGTCTGCTTAGCATAATGTGATTCACTGGAATGAACTACTTGTTTGAGGTTCCATTGGGACTGTATTCTAATCTCTTCTTAGTATTTGACTCTTCCGAGTAGTTCATCATTAATACATCAGCATGTAATGTAACAATAAGTGCATGTCAAGACGGGCGTGTGCTGCATTATTCTTAAGCTTTTACGATTTGAAGTTTTCATTCGCCGTTGTCAGAACATCAGTTCCTTTTTGTGTGCAGGAAAAGGAGTTGATTCAGTATTGTGTGCAAATTATGTAGTAAATGCAACTGGTCTGTATGCACAATCATTTGCAAGAAACTTGGATGGCTTGCCTGTGGACAGTATTCCTGCGAGCCATTTTGCGAAGGGCTGTTATTTCAGCTTACCTGGGGTGAAGGCTCCATTCTCGCATCTGATTTATCCTATCCCTGAAGATGGGGGTCTGGGCTGTCATGTCACTTTGGATCTTGGAGGTCAAATTCGGTTTGGACCAGATGTTCAGTGGCTTTCCGAGTTGATGAACAGCGTATCGCTTTCCACACAGTGAGTGCCTCTACAAATACTGTGTGTTTTCCAAGCCCAGCTGCATTACTTGAAGTCATTGCATGAAGCTTAAGAGTTTTGGTGGATTAAAAGATGGATCTGCTCTATGATTAAAGTTATTACTCATTTTAATCTGCAGGTTTGACTATTCAGTGGACTCTAAGAGAGCAGATAGATTCTATTCCGAGATACGCAAGTACTATCCTTCTTTGCCTGATGGATCATTACAGCCTAGTTACTCTGGCATCCGCCCCAAAATTTCTGGTCCTGGGCAGCCATCTGCTGACTTCCTGATACAGGTTTCTTACTCATCCTTACAAATATTGTTTCAGAACCTTTTTCTTTTAACTGAAATTTACTTTATTTCTACCATGTTCCTAAATTTTAACTTTTTCACACTTTAAGAACGAAAAGAGTTAATTTCTTGTTCATCAACCTGTCTCAAAGCGACCCCACAGCTAAGATTGAGGGTTCTATTACAAGAATAAGATGAACATGTCACACGTAAACCTGTTTTTCTTTACTGTAAAATGTCATACAAATGTTTATGCTCCAGTTCGTTCTAGTGCCCCTGCACTCCTCATGTTCTTTTAAAGACTCCGACACATATGCTTCTGATGTGTGGCATTGAAGGGAGAAAAGGATCATGGAGTTCGAGGTCTTGTGAATTTATATGGTATCGAGTCACCTGGACTTACATCTTGCTTGGCAATTGCCGAGACGGTTCATGCGATGCTGATGGACCAAGAGTGCTAAGCAGAAATGGGCGTCGTATTATTTTGAATTTTGGGTTCCCATGTAGGTAATATGACTTAGACCCTGTCCGTATACTCTTGTCCATCTTGGCGTGGTAGTGGTCAGTGCAGCTGGTTACAAATGCCCCGTACCTTTGACGAATGTAAATGCACATCGATGTTTCTAATGAAAGTGCAATTACGCTAATTACTTATTCAATACAAGAAGTATTTTGATTACTTAAATTAATGCAGTATTAGGAACATTGATAGGGGATGGCATGCAGGAGTTACTAGAGTTGAAGTATTGGTGATAATGTTATTCTTGCTGCCTGTATAAGTGACTGGTTGATTATTTGATTTTCCTAGTACCATCATCAGGTTCGGTGTGAGAGAGAGTGTGTCTGCAAGGTGCTGTTACAAACACCTTTTGGTTGCACACCCAGAGAACAAGAAAATTAATTCGTGGACATGATGTCAGGAATGTTATTTCAGGTGATACCACATGTCCCTGAAATGTAAAGGACTCTCTTTGCCTGCCATCTATGACACTGCTCCCTCTTGCCTCTTGCCTCTTGCCTCCCACTGCAGGATGTCCCTCAGTGACGAAACCGGACATTTAACTGCTGCCAAATTCTGTCTTGGAGTAATAATTCTGTCGATATCAAGCAAGTTGTGTCGCAGACTGGATTTCAGCGAGGAACTTCTGAGGTGTTTCAAACACTAGTTTTACTTTTCCACCACTGTGGGTGAACATAATAGTACAATGTACCTTGAGTTCACCTATACCCTGAAGCATGCTGGACCTCCGATAAGGAAGCTAACTTTTCACTGTGGTAGCATGCTGTGTTTGCTTGAGATCCGATAAACCAGTTACTGATGCAGTTACTGCCATTTCATATACATCATTTACGCTCTATTCGCTTCTTTTCTTTTTCTTTTCATCCTCTCCTTCTTTCTGCTTGGGGTGTGGGTGGAATGACAAGGGCTCGAATTAGTGGTTCAGAAAGTGACATCAGCATGAGCTTACGGGAGTTGATGACCTGGCCAAAGCAATCGGCACACACTCTCTTCGGAAAACGATTTAAAACTTCCTCGTTCAATGTAAAATAAATCAAATGAACTATAAGGCCAGGTTAGAAGCTGCCGGGTTCCCCACCCTCTACATATTGGAGAACAGCACGCAAATATACTACTTCCTGGAAGGAAAACAGTAACACTAATAACACATCTAAGAGTGAAAAAGATAATGTGGAGAGATCCTGTTATCATTTCCTTTGTTGTTTTCATTCAGGTCTTAGTCCACCCTTAAAGATAGTGCTTGGAATTGACCAGTGGAAGCAGAAGAAATGAGAACTAAAAACTCGATTACCAGCAACAACTACTACTACTACTACTACAACTCCCCTTCCCAAGACCCTTTCCTTGCAGAACCCAACGGACCAGCACCAGCACAGCCACAGGCACAGCTGGCCTCCATGCCTAGCCAAGGGCTTTGTGTACGTACATACACTCTCTTCCTCCCCCCTTTTTCTCCTCTCCTACCCCTACTACCGTACGTACCTCCCCTTACTACAAGGGAGGTACTACGACGACTAGTATCATACTCCATGTGTATAGAGCGTCCTGGCAGTAACATACATACTCTTCTACCCTCTGTCTGCCACCCCACTCTTATCCTTTTCTCCCTCCTTCCTTTTCTTTTTCTTTTCCCTTCCTATTGTGTTCCCTGCTTGCCTTGTTCACAGATTCCATGGGGGGGGGGGAGCTTTATCCAACATTTGACATGGTTTTGATGTGGATGGATGTATATTCGCTATCATCATCCTTTACTGGATGAACTCCTCACAGCAACCAAACCCTCAACTAAAACCAAGACTACTGTACTCTGGGAAAGGGTTTCATATTCACCCATGAGATCTTGAAAGTCAAATCCGCACTCAGTGGTTTCAAAAGTTAATGACCCAACAAAATAAATAAATAAATCAAATAAATCAAGATCAGAAAAGAGTGAGAAGGGAAAAAGTTTAGTCTGCTCAAAGTCCTTGTCTGGTCTCTGCAAAGTCTGTTTGGAGAGACCAAAACCAGAACAAACCCAGACTGTCTACTGTAGCAATATGGGGTCCTATTCAATTCCCCAGTTAAGGAAACCTCTCTTGCTTCTAAACTTAAGCTTTATTCTTTTGTTTTGTTTCCTTGGAAAGAAGTGAGGGGACAATTCCTCTTCCTTTTCTGGTAATGATACAGTTTCATAGTAGTGGCTGTCAATACCCAGAGTGGGAGCAAGGTACAAGACATGCCGTGCTGTGCCCATATTACTACCATGTTGGCTCTCCCCATCAGTGACATAATCATTGTCTGCACCACATATAAGCTACCATTCTCCATTATCTCTTTATCTCACTCCCTCAATTTACAACTGAAGGATATTCCAAATAAGGTAGGGAGGGGGAGATTTAGCAAAGATCAAGTGCCAGATCTTTAATGATCAGCTCAAGCATCCTCTTACTCACATAGCAGGAAGAATCCATAACCCCAGAATTCTCACTTTTACTTTTTTTTAAACTACTTTACGAGCTCATAATGGTGGCGTACGTAGCCGCAGAAGGTGGTGCGTGAGGGAGACCGCGTCCATGGAGACGCAGACGCGAGGCTGGTTGTTGCCTTCCTTTAAATAGCGAGCGGTAGTAGAAGCCCACAAGCAGTATGAAGAAACTTAAAGAGCGATACAGTATTCACTCCCTTTCGACTTAATTTGGTGGCCACGTAACGACGAGTTGCAGCTAGTTCCAGGCGGTTGTTGTCTCTGCCCTCTCGAACCTCTCTACTAGTGGCTATAGGCTTGCTTCGCTCGGCTTGGTCTAGGTTACAGCTCTAGATTTGTAGACCCAGGCTGCCTGAAGCTCTCGCAGGAGAGGAACGACTTCAAGCTGGTGGTAAGTAACCATCACGTCTCGCCCAGAGGCTGAGTAGCATGTTGAATGTATCCAGCTCCGTGATCGCCATCAGCGTGGCTGGATGGTGGTCCTGCACAACCATGGGACAATTTGGGCTCCCTGCGAGCTTTTGACCAGGAGCCTGCTTTCCTTACCTCCCACATGCAATCAGCATGCAAGGTTTTCCTCGAACCCCTCCTTGGTCTCCGAGAAATTCACCCCGCTCCCGCTAGGCTTGATTGGTAGCTGATCGTCAAAGGAATCCAGTCGATATCTCTGTCGCAGATTTTGTCGTCCGACTGGGGTGGCGAACCTTTCCTATGTAGAGCCTGTGTGCCGGTGCGTTTTTGAGTTTACAGTGCACAACGCAGCGTCTTACGTCCTCCGAAACCTAATATTCATGCAGGTGGCATTCACTCCAACCGAGGTTCGGAAGAATTGTTGAGTTGTAGTGCTATTGTTTGAGCTCACTTTTAGACGAGGAAGTGCTAGAGTACTTACTTCGAGCTGTGCGTCATGGTCACCAGGCGACGATCGTAGTTCTCCACCATGTATCGAAGTTGTTGCACTAGTCGGGTAAAGCGATTGCCCTGTCATTGATGAATCCAGTGAGGTTGAGGTGGTCGTGATTGAAGATTCGATTCTATGATGAGATAATTACTCCATCTTTTCTTACTTGTGATTTTTCTTCATTTATTTACTTGATTAGGATGGAGTTCCCGAGGGTGTACTACTTCTGATCCGCAAAGAAGAGGATACTCGCTCCGTCGTGAGATTGTTTTTCTGCACATGCTCGAGACCATCTAGAAGTGATTGAATTAAACTTCAATTGTGGATACTAGTCGTCTGCGCCGTGATCTGATATGGCTTCCGATGTGGGTATTGAGAACCACCGTTCAAGCTAACAGAAACTCGTATCCATGTTGAAGCTATCACAGCTCTTCATCCAGTTGAATCTATGACGCAGCTATAGTGATTTGTCTCAGTTTGTGGTTTAGTATAGCTGCACCAGTTTGGCATTACGAGGTCCTTCATCACATAATTTCTGTCAGGAACGCTATGAGATTACAGAACGCTTCTGTTCAGTTAAAATGAACACGAATTTTCGACCGTGCTAGGTTGGAAGAATTTCGAATGCTGTAACCTGTAGAGATTAGGAACTTCATCTCGTTTCTACAAGACATTTCTCGCCGATCTGCGACTGGAGATCGATACTCTTGCCTTTTCGTCTGCATTTCGATGCTTCTCTGTATTCCAGCTCAACAAGTCCGTAAGCAGGCTTGAAGCACCACAATGAGTATTTCTGTTCAATGTTCAGTAAATAAGAAGAATAATAGTAATAGTAATACGGATGAAGAGTAGGATATCTCCTTAACTAATACATCTATTGATGATCTTCTGCAGTCCGCTAAATATATTGGATTAATTTTGATAACATGAAAGTCATGAACAAACATCGTGTGAGCAGTCTGAGATATCTTTGAAGAGTTGACGTGGCCCCACAGTCGGCGACCCTAATGCCAGCACTTAACGTCTGGATTGGTATGCTTTATTAGTATCGCTTGGAAATTGATGAGCTTCCAGTTCCAGGAGACGTTGACGAGCTTCATGATAACGGTATCCTTTGATTGATCACTCTTAAACAAACCCTGCGCACGTACCGAACCTAAACTTCTCTTGAACTAACTACTTCTTGGACCTGTGAAATCTCGATAGCTTTTTACCCTTTTTAGACGACTTGCTAATGTATGTGAGCCTGATTACCTTCGGAGCCATTTGAAGGACTTGTCTCACTGCCTTTTTTCTTCTTTTGCATAATCGTATGGTTTGCTGGATGGTTTGTCAGATGTCCCGCTGAGGCTGGTCAGATTCGCCAATACTGTACTCGTCGGGTTTAGACCACCAACTGATGACTCGGTTTTGCCCACTAAAGCGTGGAAGGTGAGAAGTGTTCGGTGTTTTATATTCATTGCAGGTGTTCGGATGGGAGGGCAGCATCTGTAGCAAAATTTCAACTGATTTATTTTTTATTTTCTATGCTTTCCCCCTAGAGACTTGTAGGGTTCAGCAAATGCCACGAAATACTTTGAGATCCGCAGAGCGTGCATTTTCAGAACACTGGTACCTATAAGAAAAGTCGTACGAGCCGCATAAACTGCGTTGAACTCTGGCGACAAACTACCACGTACACTCTTGGGCTTGCTTTGCAAATAGAAACTATACATTGTACACTCATGCTGCACCGTACTGCACGGTGGTTTGTATGTGTCATTGCCTCATTGTTGGTGTCTGTTGTAGATGCACACGGGAGAGTGAGAACTATGTTTCTAGTTCCGGAGTAGTGGACAAGCACGGCAGCCAGTAGCTCTATAATTGATAAAAAAAAACCGTCACTTGTGTGGACTTTTCCGCATTGCTACTCAAGCTTTTTGATCAACGAAGTGATTTGTGATGCTGGGAGTACGAGTTATGTCATCTGCCCAGGCAGAAGGATCGCATCGATCCTGCCAGAAGATATATGAGGTTTGCTCGACGGATGATGACCATGAAAGATCAAGCATCGATTGCGAAGATGAGATGGAAATAATCCTTAACATTCTCTACGGAGAGGAGGCTATCACGTCTGCATCGGACTACGTCGAGTTAGTGAGGAAGTGGCAGGACCGCCGTGCGGAAGCTGGGACCTCTTTCCTTGTTCTACATTGTGATCTGTTTGGGCAGGAAGCACAATTGATACGACAGAGATTCAGCTTGAAGCGCAACACAAATGTGCACATTGTCTACTCGGATGTGCGAGAGGGTGATGCGGTAGCAGGAAGCGGTTATAATTTGGACACGTCTTTCTTCAAAGAGACATGGAAAACGGCCATGAAAGTGAAAGTGAAGACAATTACGGAGCCCACTGTTGTGTTTCTTGGAAACGTTTTGCTCAATGGTAATAACCTTGGGGATTTCACTCTGGACGATATACTCATAATGTACGTGCCTTCCATATTTGCCGAGTTTTATGCACATTCTCTATCGGCATTGATGAACTCCTTGCACACTTTCACGCCATTTCTAGACGACGGTTCCAGGAAATCTAGTCGCGGAGGCAAGGTGAAGGCTCCAGCTCCAGTCTGTTGCTTAGAGAATGCAGTCACGCACTCCCAGCGCAAACGACTGTCTGAGAGAGACCAGGCATTATATGACAGTGCAAATCTTGTTGCTACCCAGCTTTATAATGGAGTGTCGTCCTATTTCGGACCACAGATTTGTCAAGACCTTGAGCAACGATCGGCTGGACTCGGACCCGATCTGAGGATAGGATTGGAAGATGAAACCGTGCCATTCGACAACCTCTACGTCGCCAGAGGTGGCGAGGTGCAGTTACGACGGGGTGTGGGCGACAGCACCAGCTATGAAATTGTCTGTTGGACTGCATACGGCTCCCCGGAAGGTGGCGAATTCGCCCTACCTGGACTCCTGTACAAGTTTGACACTGGTCAAGGCAGTACTATCCTCTTCCGCCCAAATCGGTACTACCATGCTACCCTTGCACCTGAGAAGAGAGACATCGTGAATGAGAAGTTTGCAGTAGCGCTAGTTAGTTAAACGCAGCAGTGCAGAGTCGTAGTTTAGCCTGTGGTTTCATAACTCAATGGTGCACAGCAGTCGGTCGTAAGTGGCTGTTCGAATCCCTTCACCTAGGAACTGTTCTCATCGATCTTCAATTCCTGCTTCAGCCTAGTGGATGACAACTGTGTCAGTGGGAAAGTAGTTGCAAAATGCTTCAATGCTCTGCTAAGCTCACAAAACCCTCCACTGCAACCGTACTTTTCCGTCAGCTCATGAGCAATCCACGAAGACTAACTTACTAGAGCTGCAATTAGAATTCATAAAGCGCGATGTGAGGCGCCACCGCTGATGGATTCTGCCATCAAGAACAATCTGGACACAGATCTTTGGGGATTTAGAAGCTGACAGTGATGAAGTCAAAGCGTTGAGCTGAGGTAGATATCCACCTAGCTGTGCGAGAGAGAAGGAAGAAAGTAGATCACATTTATAGAAATAAAAACAGTGGGAAGTTGAACGTTGACATGCGAAGCTTTACGTCCAATTTGTAGTACCTTTCAAATTATAATCAAAAAATCAAAAAAGAACTAAATTAAGCTGAAGTATAAAAGTTACATTGCTACCAGTACTTCTATACAAACATGTTTCTTTTAAAAAGACGGTAGTCTTATTCCACTGACCGTTTCAAAAGTCTTCATGAAATCATTTCACTTCTGCAGCGCCAGATCTGAACTGGAAAGCCTGCCTCATCTTCTGCAAACTTGTCTCATCACCCATCCAGTAACAGTCCTTGCGGTGGAAGCTACGGAGCAGAACCCGTGTGAGCATGGATCCACCGTGGGTCATGGTCCACGGACCTGTGCCCGTCAACTTTTTGACTGTTTGCATTCTTGAGAATTGTCTCTGATCATTGGTTTGGTCGGCACCCGAGCCTTCATTTTTGTCGTTTGACAATCAAAACGCAGCCCTCAATCACGCATTTTGTCCAACGCTCCGTCCATTGTGGTCTACTCCGCAATCTATCTCCTGCTTCTTGTTTTTTCACTCACTTCGGTCTGTGTCGTTGTTGGATTGTCTTTGGCAAACTGGTAAGACTCGTTATTGTAAAGTCGACGAGTGCAGTGGCTGAGTTGAAGGAATCCTACAACATGCTACTGTTGAATTGGTCCTTGGAGCAGGCGAGTTCAACATTTTTGCTATTGAACATGAACCACTCTCGGCTATCAAAAACTTTTCTCATACTGATGACTGGAATTTGAGAGGGCAACAAACAAGGCCGCAGCTCTATCAACTCGTTGTATTACAACAATCCCTGGAAGTCCACCGTAGCCAGGGTTTTGGTGATGCACCGCTATTTGTTCATGCTCATCGAAATTTAGGCGTCCTTATCCGGTGCATAAGTTGCTTATGATCTTGTCCGTGCCTTAGCAAATTACAAAAGTTGGGCTGGAGATTAACGGCGGCTCTAGAGTGCAATATTTTTTGTATGTTTCTTCCTTTTTTGCTACAACCAGATTTTCAAGTTGTTATGTAGAGTGAACAAAAAAATGACATCAAGTTTGCTAATGTTGTATAATAATATTGAATGCAATGTTCTGAACAGGCTTTGGTAGACCACAACAAAGTGGTTGACAAGTAAAAATAGATTTGGCTTCCATCATTTTGCTTCTTACACTTCCACTGAGTTCCACATGGTTTTTTTTTAAATATGCGCAACTCTTGTGTAAATAATAACTCTTGTTCATTTATACTACTTAAATAGAAAAGACAATATTAATCTATTTATACTTAGTCTATCCAATGTTGTAGTAATTGGTCATTTTTAGAATTATAAAAATCAATTGTCAACTTACACAATGAGTACTAAAATTGCAATAATATTAAAAAAAATAATTGCAAACAATTTGTGGTAAGTATACATTAATGATTGTTTGTATCATTGGAATATATATTAATGAGAAACTGCATGTACATTATCAAGTAGTTTTAAAAATAGGCAACTAAAAAGAGATAGAATTTGTTTAATACCAATTCTAAACAAGCACAAAAAGATACAAAACAAAGCATTTTGTAATAGTAGATATGTAAACAAATTAAATAGTTATAATTTTTTATTGTTAAATAAATATTAAAAAATATATTTATGTATTTCATATACATAAAGATCCAAAGAATTAGAAATTTTACACAAGAGTATTTAGATATGCAAAGGTTATTAATGTAATTTTTAAAATCTCAATAAGTCTATAATAGTACAGAGAACATACTTTTTAAAGTGTATTTAAAATTATAATGTACCATAAAAGTCCTAAAGCTTCTACAAAGTTTTTAGATTTTTTATTATATATATGTATAAATATATATTGAATGAGTAACAACTAAGTAAAAGTATTTTCCAAATCTCTGAAAATATATTATCATATTTGAAAGGTTTTTAAAAAAATGTGAAATTTTAAAAATATCATACTTATAATATTTGAAATGTTCAAGATCAAATTTTTTTGATATGTTTAGTAGTAAAAAAAATCCTCAAAAAATATTTCAGTACATTTTATTCTTTTTTTAATTAAAAAATATATTATAAAAAAACATTATACAAAAACTATTGCAAAAAATTACATTCATGAATACTTCATTTTTAAAAAGATTTCATTTTACACTTTTTTCACATAAATTAATATCTTCTTTTATGCAATTACATTATTTATATATTTGAATTATCTATTTTTCCATATCTATAAACTTTGGTGCAAGTAAAAGAATGTGAGATCTTAGAATATATATATATATATATATATATATATCAACGTATTCAGTACAATTAAAGCCCAATAGTTTCAATTTCCTTGTCTTTTTGTGGAGGTGACGTCAATCTGTTCTAGAGCATTAAAGTATTGGCCGTGGCTGTAAAGTAGTAATGCACACCTCAAACTGCTCACCAATGCCTATTTCTTCATTAAACTTTCTTGTATAATGAAGCTTCAAAATTTTCTACAACTTTAGTAAACACTATGTGGGCATGCATGTCTTGAGGGACGGAACATAAAATAAAAGAGAGCAAAAGGAAAGAAGTAAAAGTAGATAAGGTGTTGCTTATGCCAATAAAACAAAATAAATGAATAAAATGAAAGCATGAACAGAGAAAGGTGTTGGGAACGGTGAAGGGGTTCCGATGCTTCTTCAGCGTAAGGGCGCGGGAATGGGTGTGCAGAATGACCGTGGGGCAGGCCAGCGAGAGGCCTCGGAGTCAGAGGTGGCAGGAGAAGCGCGCAACTTACTCCAGCAGGGTGGAAGGGGAAGCTGGATTAGCGTGGGAGAACTTACTAATCACGTCGCAGGGCACTTGCGCCTTGTTGGTGTTGATGCTCCCATTCCATGTCAGAACTCCACAGCGACTTGAACAGTCCAGCTTGCGGGCGGGAGATCGATCGCTCCCCTACCAGAACCCTAATGCGCTCTGCACTCTCGTCTCTCCTGCGATTGCTCGGCACTGTTCCGCTTCTGTCTGGATCATGCCACATCTCTTGGCCTTGCTCAGGTTTATCTGACGCAGTAACGAGGCAGGGTTTTTCGGTTTGTGCTCTTCATGATCCCTCAGGCGAGTAGCAGAGTACAGATGATTGTATGTTTGGAGCGTTGACATTGTGGATCTTGATGAATGTCGTGGAGATGAGGTAGTTGTGAGACTCGAGGCCTGAGGGGAGAGTTGAGAATTGTTGGCACCGCAGCAGCTAGAGATAATGGGGGAGATTCGGGATAAAGCCTTAGCTCTTTTGAATGAGGCTAAAATGCAGGTGGAGGCTACCGCCAGGGCAGATGTTCTGAATAGAACGATGGAGCTTGTGCTACACGAAGATCCAGTGTCGCTGCTTCCGGAGTTTGTACCTTACCTGTTGGAGTTTCAGGCAGACCCTGACAGTCCTGTTCGTGAGAATGTGGCTAAGTGAGTATTTTCTCACCCTGTCACTCCGCATTGATTTGTGCTACACGTGCGTTGATGGATTCTCAGAATGCAACCAAGTTATCCGGATACTTGTTTCTAGTTTACTGGTCGACCTCAAACCTTCAAGCTGGGGCCGCATATAATAGAGACGCGCAGACTTAAATGTGAACGTAGACGTTTTCTCATTTATGTGATAAATAACTTACTAGATCTTCTATTTCTCGTCTCATTGAGATAATCGCACTTTGAACCCTGGTCCATACCTCATCGATCTCAGTTTACCCCTACATTATGGGAGTCGTATATTCAACAGATCATGGTACTTTCCATGTTGAAGTAGTCAGAGTACCTGCTAATTTATCGACTTTCCGTAGTACCTGCAAAGAGCGAATTACAGGATTATTAAAAAGAAGTCAGAATTCAAATGTGTTTCTGTGATTCTTTTGCAGGATGATAGAAGGGGTAGGTCTGCATCATATTGATTACGTCCAAGTCGTAGCTCCTACTCTACTTATGCTGTTGCAAGATACCTCACCAGCAGTTGTGAAGCGTGCAATCACCAGTGGTAGCAGTATTTTCCAGAATGTTTTCGAACAGGTTTCTTTGCAGGTACTATCTGATTCTTCTTACTGTTTTTATTTATTTATTTATTTATTTTTTATACTGAGGATAATTTGATAATATAGCAGCATTCTAAATTTCAGTTTAATGACATCCATTTCAGTTTAATTTCAGTTTAATCTGCCGTCGGACTGCATGAGTCTTGGAACAATTCTTTACGTGGTTTTGTGATGGTCGCTTATTTTTTGCAGGGGGTAGAGCGCAGACTTGTTGAACAAGATCTATTGGAATGCTGGAATTGGATGGACCGGTTCAAGGAGGCAGTATTTTCCCTTGCATCTCAGGTTACCACGTACCCCAGTCCTACAGACCAAATGAGGTTTTCTTAATCTATTTTTCATGGTCTTACCTCTATATTTCTTCAAATTCATCCGCTCGTTTCTTAAATCCTTTGACAGTACTCAGGGCTCCTTCGCAGATGGTCTTTCCATGTTGTAGGAGTTTTGATTTTGTTGTGATGTAAAAGCTTCTGTATTGCGTTCGATATAGAAAATTGGATGGAAGAATTGCATTACTCATTTGTCCCCTGGTCAGTTGAAGTATCAGAATGATTATTTGCGTGATGCATTGTCAATGTGTTTGCTGATCAAATGGATTCACTATGATAATATTGGCCATTCCAACAGTGAGGTCGAAGTCTGAACTCGTATTGTGTCTTTTGCACTTCGATACGTTGTGATATTGTTTCTGCCTAAATGATTTCTTATCTAGATCTTTCATCTCTATGCATATCAACTGGACGCTTCGTTTGGTGTTTAACCCCTGCTCTAAGGGTTTTCTCAATAAGATACATACCGAAACCTGCAGTTTACTGAGTTGCAGCCTGGGGATGACGAAGTACGGGTATTGGCTCTGAAATTTGTGGAGGCTACAGTTCTGCTTTTCACGCCTAATTCCAATAGTCTGTCAGCTGATCTGCAGACTTCTGATGGTTAGCTGTACTTTCGTTTTCTCTCATTCCTGCATAGTGTGTAAATTTGTTTACGAAGATTTTGACGCCAAGCTGCAATTGTTTGCGTTGATAATTCCTATTATACCTAGCATAAAGGTATATAATTAAAGCTTTGGATTGGTGGTCCAGACACAACTGAAGAATCTCGTCTGACATGCTTAGATGGAGGTCACTCAGTCTTAAATGCCAGTATATTGAAGCAAGAAGCTTCTAAGAGTCTTGGATTGCTGTTGAATCAGTTACAAACTTCAGAAGCACCTCCCCTATCTTGTTTGGTGGCGTTGTCAATCATCAACAGGTTAATGCCCTGTACAATACCCTGTCCAATTAGTTCCAATGCTTTAGAACATTTGCACAGAAAATGCTGGAAGAGATGCGTCTCATTTTGAAACTCTTTTACATCACTAGTATATTGATATGATTTTTTTATTCTTCTAGTTTAGAAAAACTATGGTTTGTTCACGTTGTGATTTGCATTGATCTTAACTAAAGTTTTGATGCAGTTTGGCCGGATTAGCGGAAAGACGACCATCCATGTCACCTGCAATCCTTCCAGTTTTATTATCTCTAGTACCGAATTGCGATCCTAGTCTGGGGAGCCACAGTGAAAATTTCATCCATGAACTGAATAACGCTTGTGTTGATATTTTGAAATCCGACCAACCTAGTGTCTTGCCGGTTCGTTTTCTGTTCCCCCCTCCCTATTTTCTAATTATTATTATTACTATTATTTTCTTGTCGACGAATTTGAATGAATTGGTTCTCAAAACTTTGTGTATCCGCTCTGTTCATTTAAAGATGCCCGATAATGATCTGAGATGATTTGCATAGGCGAATTGTGGATAAGATGATTGAATGGTGTAAATTATGTGTCTTGCAGTGGCGAGAACAATTGGTTGCAGCATTGAGGCCCATGAATGCTGAGGTAAAACGTGATCAAATCATCAAAGAACCTGGAAGCCCTTCATCTGTGTCCACTGCTTCAGACGTCAAAGTTACTGGTTCTTCCGCTGTTTCGAGAACTGCACTTAAGCCTCGCAACTCTTCTGCTACCGTGACTGCGCCACTGCGACCTGCGTCTCCCTTGACACGGATTAGAACCTCGTCTACACCTACTACCGTAACCGCTCCACCACGAACTTCCTCTCCAGGGAGACAGCTAAGAATGCCGTCAGCTGCTGCCCCTGTACCTGGTCCACCACGAACTGCATCGCCTTTGAAGCAAACTAGGACCCCGTCTGCTATTACTTCTAGCGTGACTGCTCCACCACGAACTGCATCTCCAGCGAGACAGATTAGGTCCTCGTCTGCTGCTACTGGTGACAAAGGCCCACCACGAACTGCGTCCCCTGCGAGGCAAAGTAGGACCTCATCTACCTCTGCAACTGTAACTGCTTCACCAAGAACCGCATCTCCTTCGAGACAACCAAAGACCTCTTCGGCTGTCACTTCTGTGACGGCTTCGCTGCGGCCGGCATCTCCCTCGAGACAGACTGTTAAGACTCCCGGTTCCCTCCCTCAGAATGGGCTCTCCAGCGCGAAGGGACTGCGGGGTACGTCCCCAGCGAGACCCAGATCTGGTGGTGTGGACAGCGGGGTTACTAAAGTTTCTTCTCGTGCTAGTACAGGTGTTGAGGATCCGAAGTCGTCAACCATCGCTGTCTCGTCTTTTTCAACGTCTACGAGGACTTCTGCCAAGCCTGCCCTTACGTCGCTGAAAGTATCACCTCGACCGTCCCCTTCTTCTTCTCCTCGTGCTGTTCCGAATGTGGAGAACCCCAGGTCCTCTGGTGTTATTGTGCCATTTCCACTTACCGTTGTGAAGTCTTTACCCAAGCCCTCTGCTACCTCGGTCAAAGTGTCTCCCCGCCCACCGTCCCCTTCTATGAAATCAGCACCTCGCTCAGCATCTCCCGCAGCGAAGTCATCTGCCCGACCAGCATCACCTTCTGTGAAATCTGCACCTAGAGCACCGTCACCTTCATCTCGTGTTACGGCTGGCGCTTCCCCCCGAACGACGACTGGAAGTGTAACAAGTCGTCCTGCATCTCCGTCTCCAGCTGCACGGAAAGGTGTGGCATCTTCTGGAAATCTGCTTCCATCTCCATTACCACGAGCTTCTGAAAGCAAGTCATCGCAGATTTCTACTCCCAATGTTTCAGTTTCTGTCTCAGATTCATCAAAAGCTGGTTCTAACAATGGCAAGCCTTCTGCTTCCAACCACCTACCAGCAGCATCTTCGAGCCTTGCAGCCCCAGGACGGAGTAAGGCATCTCCTAGTGCGATCCCTTTGTTGAAGACAAAAGTTGGTTCTCTCCTTCCTTCTATACGGAAGAGTTCACAATCGCCATCTTGTGAGAGCCCGCATAATCTGTCATCTAGCAGGAGTGGCCCCAATCCGGATGCATCTACCGAATCGGCAACGAGGAGTGTGGTGCAGGAGGTTCCTACTCAGAGGTTAAGAATTGCAAGCTTCAAACGAAATGGTTCAGGACCATCGAAGGCAACAGAGATTGTCTCACCTGAAGTTATCCCGGCCAACCCAATAACTATGATTACGAAAAAACGCTGTGGGTGGATCACTTCTCAAAGTGGTGAGACCTCCGTGATACTTACAATGCAGTCTTTGTTTGTGTAGTGTTTGCTCATCAACAGTCATTGCGCCACCAAATTATCGTGTCCGGTGTTGGGCCTTCCGACGTCGATGTATTGCTGAGATCCGATCCGCAGGAGTCACCATGACGATGATTCATTTTATTTGATTGCGTTATTTGTTTATTTTGTTCAGACAATAATTTGAGGTTGTTTCTTGTTGGCCTGTCTTTTACATGGCTTAATTTTTACGATATGTGTTGATATTGTTTACAGATGAAGTTCATATTGCTTACCATGACAATGAGTGGGGCATTCCAATCTATGATGACAAGTAAGTTCCTGATACTTCTGCGTTTATGTGAAGTATGTGCTGACAATTTCGTTCAGATTCACAGTGAAGCTATTTCTCTGATATGCCTAAGAGCCATGTCATTATGAGGCGATTCGTTATCCAGTGATGCTTAGGCATGCTGCACATGGACGTTTGAAGATATTTACCTGCACTATACTGAACTGCCACTTCGCTTTAATTTCAAGGTCGGGGTTTCTTGCATTTAGTATATATCTGTCCATCCACATTAAACATGAATGTGCTGTGTCTCCAGACTTCTCTTTGAATTGATTGTGCTGCAAGGGGCACAGGCAGAGTTGAGCTGGCCTACCATTCTCGCCAGGCGGAATAACTTCAGGTTCACAACGTTCTCCTTAATCATGAGTTGTATTGGTCAAACTATCTGAATTTTTAGAATGCGTTATTGTAGATTCAAAACTTCGTGACTGACGTGGGCCCTTTGTCATGGGGACAGGGCCGCATTTGCGAATTTCGACCCAGCTATTGTCGCCAAGTTCGATGAGAAGAAGAAACTGTCATTGATAGCAGACTCATCCATCTGCTTCCCAGAAGCTAAAGTGAGAGGGGCTGTTGATAATGCATCACATGTTCTCAAGGTTTGTTTCTCTTGTTTTTGTTTACTATATATTATTTCTACTACAAATTTATTTAATACGACTTTTACTCTTACTTAGCAGGTAGACACAAGCTTTGATTGTCTTGGTATGACTGTTGCATCTTGTAGCTTTCTATTTGATAAAATTGGTAAAGTCTTCAGGCTATAGCCATGACATCCTTTCTGATAGAAGCACCGTTCATGCAAAAACTTTCAGATCATTGAAGAGTATGGTTCATTGAGCAAGTTTTTGTGGAGTTACGTCAACCATAAGCCGATTGTAAGTCAATATAAATTGGCCAAACAAGTGCCTGTTAAGACGCCCAAGTCTGAGGCGTTGAGTAAGGAACTACTACGAAGAGGATTCAGGTTCGTGGGTCCGACAACAATGTATTCAGTGATGCAGGCAGCAGGTTTGGTGTGTGACCATATAGTCACCTGCTACAAATATCAGGAGACTTCTGCTGAAAACTCGCCAGTAACTGATCTGGTTATGGAAGGAGAGAAAGCTACAGATCCATGGCAGCGCATTTCTCTGCCAGCCGATGTGTATCCTCTTGAATTTAGGAGAGTGTCAGCCAATGCTAGTGATCCTGTTTGGGCAGAGCTCCCAATAATCGAGGAGGCTAGAGAAGAAGAATTAGAGAAAAACTCTGAAGACGAAGAGCTAAATGATGATATTTCAATGTCATCAAAGAGTGGGATACCAGTTTGCTAACCCAAGAGGTGAAAGGGCGCTCATCACATGAATCGGGATTTACATTCATTATTTTCTCGTCTTACAAGTGCTTTGCCATTACACTCAATCGCACCTGGGCTAGCAGACTTTCTGGACCTGATGCTAATCATGAAACAGCATCAGTTCCCTCCCACCATCCTCTCAGACCCGACTGTTGGAGCTAATGTGGGCGATTTATATTGAACTCCTGGTTCATCCCAGAAATAGGTGGACATGTATGATATTCGGCTACTCTACAAAAAAAAAAAAAAAAAAAAAAAAAAAAAAATTGTCAGCCTATTGGCTATACCGTTGATAATTCTCCTTGCAAATGTCTCACATTCATCAGGTACTGAACCCTCTGACTGAATTTCCTCTGGTTCTATGTGTATTCAGTAACGATTCACTGCGTTTGTGATCCTTTGAAGGAGTGCTGAAAACATTGTTGTGTTCTTGGGTTTCAGATTTCCATCGACTACCAAGGTGAAGTGTGCTATCTGTCATTGGTGGAATATATTCTGCTGCATGAAGCTTTCCTGAGTTTCCAGCAGCTTTGATGGATTCTTCTTGGACAGAAAACATGTATTTTTAGGTTTAATACCTTCCTACTTGTACACCTATTTCTTTAATCTGCACTATGTTTTCATCCCTTAAGATCCTGTGGACACTATGCAGATCACAAGTCTTGCTTAGGGCGCTTATTCACTTGTGAAAACGTTAGCCTCTAAATTCTGCTAAATTCTTGAACCTCTACTGTACATTACTTTGTTAAATTGCAGCAGCTGAGGACACGACGTATTCATCTCAAAAAGTTTGGTAGGGACACGCCTCTAGTCGACCGGCCCCTGATACAGTTGGCATTTCCTTATTACCCCGAAGGGATCTGAAACAAGCAGTATTATGCCCTATTTTGGCAATCCTAAAGTTGATATTGAAACCAAACGTTGGAACTTGGAAAATGTTATGTACATGTGTACAGCAGTCAAGTGCACTGTCCGATTTTGTCAACTGGCATTTCATGTCTCCATGCCAACAGTAGTACCAACAATCTATCCCTCGGGGTTTCTGCGCATCCTACCCAATCGCCCTCACGTACAAAGCGCGGAGTCTCCATTGAATCACCGCTGTCATTTCGCCCAGGCTCAGAGCAGGTCTCTTGCGTGGGCCATGTGTCCCACAAACCCTCAGGAGGTATCCCAGGCCCATGTTGTCCACACCCCTCAAATGTGCCCATTTTGCTCCACTCCGCACGTCGACTGACCGTAAATCGAAATATGAGTGAAGCATGCGAGGATATCGAAAAATTCAGCAAGTTCTGATTACTCGCTGTCAGAAACAATGATGTTTCTATAATAGGCATCCTTTGCATCATTCTCCAGATGATTGCTCAAGCTGTATTAAGCTAGGCCAAAATGGTGATTCTGTGGAGGTACATTTCCAATGGTCATGTGAGTGATTTTTCTCCTTGTAAGGTGATTTTATTTCTATCTAGTATGAAGTTTTGGTTTGTGAAGGGATCATATCCAATGTCCCATTTTAGACCTGCTTAAATTTGGTGCAATTCCTTTTTATGCACAAACCAACAAAATAAATGCTTAGCTGTATTGCAACTTAATAAAACAAAAAGTGTATTAATGTATTTAATAATTTATTGGAAACTTGTAATTGATTGTAGATATTTTAACACAATCTTACTTAGATCACTTACCTCCTATTGATAATTTTTTCTATTTCTTTTTATACATTTTGGTTCAAATCTTTTATTCTTCTTCAAAATATAATAATAAATTAATTTGTAAATCTCTAGTTGGACATATTAAATAAAAGTGATACATTTGAGTATAGGCTAAATAGTGGATCTTAGTGACTTTTATTGATAGATTATAATAGATTAATCTATAAAATAGAACGTTCATTATAATAGATGTATTGAAATCAATATCAATTACATTATTTTTAAAAAAATAAAAAAATAAAAAATAAATTTTAATAATAATATTAATAATAATAATAATAATTTGTAAACAAAAAACTTATGACTTTGAATAAATTAATAAACCATGCACTAATAGTCTAATTATATTTAAATTTGAATTTTTTACTAAAATCTAATATTAATTTATATCTATTATTATTCTTTTATATATAAAATTATAACTATAATATTAAGTTTAAAATACTTGTGTTTAAGTCCAATTAAGTATATTAATTTTTTACATGTTTACACTTCTATCTTTTATTTGCAATCAATATTACTAACATTTTGTATAAAATATTTAAAATGAATGGTTGTAGTGTAACCAATAGATCATTTAGGACATCTCCAATCAATGCAAGAAAATCCTATGCTAATAGTAGCTTATTGGTAGAGCTAGTCCAAACTTGTTGCCTCTCACCTCAATCCTTTGGTCAAAACTTATGGTATTCTATCACTTATAAGTGGAAGATTGTTCTTATGTCATATTTTTGCTCTTTGCTAATTGGTTTTTCTCTCAATGTATAGACTTTATAATTGCCATCTTAGCTTTAATTGAGAGTAGAAAGGTGAGAAAGAAGAAGTTATCTTCTAAAGAAGAGTGCCAGCTTTGCAAAAGCTTCCTCTATATACTAAAGGATCCCATCAATGGCAGTAGGCAATACACAAATGTACTTTGAGTTAGAATTTTAAAACATTATATTAAGAATAAGTCTTTTGGTTGTAATAAGAAATCAAGGAGGTTATTGGAGACAAACTAGAGCACAATCAAGTACTCAATGTCCAAATTTTGCAACATCTATAAATTTATGTTATTCCCAAGAGAGTAAAAAATGTCTCTAAAAGATATCCTTAAATAATTGTATCAATTGTATTAGACAAAACATCCAAAACAAACATATATATATATATATTTTTTTTTTTGCAATATTTATTGTTGTTAAAAGATATCCTTTATTAATTGAATTTTTCAAATGAAGTCTAATAATAATTTCTTTAAAATATTTTTTATAGAAGTGATGCCAAAGAAGAAGATTGCAATTTATTGTCATTTGCATGGAAAGGAAATAACAACAATAACCTAGAATTCTTGCTAAAGGTGGAACCAAGTTGTGGCAAGCATTTGAGCAAACTTGTAAAAACAAAGTTACAAATGCAAAGTTGTATAACCAAAAGCAACACAACTTGACACTTTAAGCATAAGTACAATTAATCCTTGAGCAAATAAAGACAAATATAATTAAAGTACAATTTTTGCAAGATCAAGCAATACTAATCTTATTTATGATGTCAATCAACAAGTCTATATCTAAAGAGGCACAAAATATGTTATTTTAAGGTGCCAAAAGAAGATGGTGAGGTTTTAATGTTGGTTAGCTATAGACAAATAACAAATAAACATAGTTGTGGCTAAAGCACTTAAAGATGTTGCAAAGAGAGCGACCAAAATTGATCATATAAAATTTAATTATATTCCCCTTTTGCCTATACTAAACTTTGAAGCATTATAGGTATTGTTGTCCCAATCTTCCATAATCGTCTCTTTTGATCCACCATCATTGCCAAGGTGGTTATAGATTACTTGCATTGCAAGGCAACCTTCCTATTGTTGGTATTATCAATCTATGGTATTGATAAATCCATCATTTTATTTTATTTTTTATTTTTTATTTTTTGATATTAATGATGCAAAGTTCTTGGCTATGATTGTCATCTTATTCATGGTCTTCTTAGTTGTATTGTCCTCCTTAGTATCTTATTGGTTATATTTTTTAATAAATACTATTAATATATTGGTTAGATTTTTTTTTAATTTTTTAATTTTTTAATTTTTTTTTTAATGATTCAAAATTCTTTGCCATGGTTATATTATCCTCTTTGTAATCTTGTTGATTATATTTAAAAAATAAAAAAATAATTAATGATACTTTGGTATTAGTTGTGTTGATATTATGGATATTTATATTTATTATTATATTTACTTGGATAAATAGGGATAAGTAGGGATAAGTAGAAATAAATAAAAGTATATTAAATTGATAATATTTTATTAGCAAGCTTCTTAGAAGCTTTGTAGACAAGGATTTGACTTTACACATGTTTGTAGGTGATTGGTAGGTTGAAAACTTGGCTAATAAGTTAGCCACATGTCGCACATATTAGCCACTTGTGTTACAAGTTGGCCATATGGTGAACATGTTGGAAACTTGTCCTACAAGTTAGACACGTGTTATGTGGCCTATAGGACATTGCCATCTAGTTTCTTAGGTAGATAGTATATATGAAGACAAGAGTAAGGCTTTCTTCACTCTTGTCAAAGCCTTTCTTATTTTTAGCCTAGTTTCAAGAATCTCTAGTCTTTTTCTCTTTAGCAATAGCCATTTTAGTTCTTTCTTGAATATATACACTTTCTCATTTCTTTTTGTCATCTCTCTTTGATATACATCTTATTTTGTTTACTTACATTCTTTGAGTTTTTGTCCTTAATAGTTGGTATCATCTTGTTCATATTCTTGTTGTTGGATGTTGTGATATTTTGTTAAATGTTATTGGTAAAAAAATAAAGTTTTGAATTCTATATTAAATTAAATTAAATTATTTTAGATTAATAATGCAAAGGTGTTGGCCATGGTTGTATTAGCTATGGTTGTGTTGTCTTTTTTATGCTTTTGTTGATGGTTGATTTGGTTTTTTTAATAAATGCTTCATGCAAATATATATATATATATAGGTTAGTTATTATTTTTATTTTTATTTTGTTTTAATTATACAAAAGTATTGGTTGTGGATATGCTATCCTCTTAACAATCATACAAAGGTGTTGCTTGTAGACAAGTCAAATGGTTTTTGTTTTTTTTTGTTTTTTTTAACTTAATCAATTTACTTCTTAGTCATGGTTTTTTTACTTTAATTTTAGAAATTTTTAAGTTATTTTTAAATTATTTTTGATTTGATATATACATTGATACAGCTATGTTTATATTTTAAATCACTAATTACTATTAATATATTTTTTAATAATAAACAAAAATATAGCTGACTTTCTAACCTGCAACTTCTATTATTTATAGCATTTCTAAAATCTGAATCAATTTGAGAGCCCTCAGTACCATAATCACTCAATTTAGTGCTACTAGCCACTTTGGTGGAAATAGAAGAAATATAGTGAATATCCACCAAATGTTTCAATCCCATAATCACTCAATTTAGTGCTACTAGCCATTTTGGTGGAAATGAAAGAAATATAGTGAATATCCACCAAATGTTTCAATCCCATAATCACTCAATTTAGTGCTACTAGCCATTTTGGTGGAAATGAAAGAAATATAGTGAATATCCACTAAATGTTTCTTTCACATAGATGGGTTCCTATGCCTAGACTTTGTAGGGGTTTGATGAGCATGCACATAGGATAGGTTGTAGAGAATTAAAAAAGTCTTAACAGTTATTTGCAATTTGCCAAAAGAAAGGCCTAATTATTTTTGCAATAAAACATACATTGCTCAACTTCTATGTTGTTGTCTTTGTCCCTGCTATGCAAAGAGGCAATTCTTTTACACCCAATGCATGCAGGCCAAACTACAAAACATACTAGAAAATCCACAGGCCGTGTTAATTTCAACCTGGCGCTCAAAATTTGCATGGGTGGGTTACCACAAATATTGGGCTTCAAAACAATCCCGTGGTGCAACAACAAACCTCTTCATAGGCTCACCAAGCTGATAATATTAATCACAAGCATCTGCTGGAATACTGTAGGCTAACATATGCAAAGCGGCTGTGCATTTTTGCTAGGATGACAATCCCAGCCTCCTTAACACATCTTGCCTCTGGACAAACTATGGATCAAAGCAGCATACAGCATCAACCATACGTAAGAATAGCTCACGTCTCATTCTGAACCTGCACCAAAACAAAACCGCATCAAAAGTTGGATTCTTTGTAAAATAATCTTGGAAGAGACGTGCATCGCTCCTTCCCAATCTCTATAGATGTCCCTCCGACTGGATCGGCTCCTATTTGTAGCATCTCAAACTTCACATGAGGCTCTTGCAACGTAAGAATAGCATCTTCCAAGAATCGCTCCTCAAACTCATCATCGAAATCCTCAAGCGCACAAGTGACTAACGTATCAATAATAAGGATTATGGGTGATCAGTGGTCAAAACAACAATGCTCCATATTAATCAGCAGTTTTTGTATAATACCGAGACATTTGAGACGAATGTTGAATTCTTGTTCAGGATGAAAGGGATAACCTCTATGATTGCTAATGCCGCAATCATTGGAATACTAGCAATTACAATACAAGGCTTGAGAAAAAACCAAACATGGTTCATAGGAAGTCCTCTGCTAAAAATTGAAGACTTTGACCTGAAATCAATTTCGTTGTTTATGATGATAATATACAAATAAAAATTGCACTGCACATAAGCAGGAGATAGATCAGGAGTAGTGGCTAAATTATGTCAGCTCATATAGATCAATTTCTTGGATCTATATTTCTTGCAATTTCTACAGCTCTCAACTTCTGAACCTAAAATGTGGCAGACAAAGCGGGTACAAAGAATCCGTATAATTACCAAGTTCAAAAAACTTTCTTTGGAACCTGCAATAATTCTCACAAACCTTCTATGACCGAGGAGCTGCTCAGCCCCGCACCAGGAATGCAAAAGGCTATGTTAGCATGTTCTGCACTAGATCCAAATATCTATGTGAATTAAACTGATGTACATAGACGAGGACCTACACTGCTTTTAGTTCGAGACATACCAATTGCAGGCACCCCACTATTGCATGGAAGTCCTCTGCAGAAGGCTTTTGTAAACAAGCCCGACCTTCACCACGCATCATGATTTCACGTACTTGTCCACATAACCCTGCAGTCACGAAAAGTCCAATATACTTAAGTTCCCATGTTGGAAGAGAAGCCATGAACACAAATCCAAAATAAAACTTTGAATGCAATTACTGGGAATGGGTAACATCGTGAAAAACCTGAACAAGTTTGGTAATCTTTGGTCTCGCGTTCTCCATATAAACCGCCACCTTCTCGCCAGTGTTGGGAACCTGATGCGGCTTAATAACGCTAAGGACCTTATCAACAGCTTTCTTGGCTATTGTCTTGAAAGCCTCTTTGCTCATCTGCCCTTCCCGCCATGTTGGCTTCAGTGTCTCTTTCACATGCTCTGCCACTGCTGTTCTAAGAAGGGTCAAACCCCTAATTTTGTTATCTTCTTTATCTCGTTTATTCCTCTTATCTGCTCTTTTATCACCTTTATTGGTCTCATCTCCGCCACCTGGACTCCAGTTCTGCGGTTCTTCTGGGGCTGGACTTACACTTTCAAGGCCCACACCAGGTGGATTATCGTGCTGTGATGAACCAAAGGTAGACACAGTCATTGCTGGCTGCGGTACCGCCGAAGCGTTGCTTGCATGCGCAACAAGCTCTGGACTTACGCTCTCCATTACCAACCCTGGACCAGGGCCCGGGCTTACATTCTCCATGTGGTGGTGGCCAAGTAAGCCTGGACTAACACTTTCTAGTATGACATCATCCATGTGTCTACTGGTTCCGTTCCCACCATTGCCCTTCCATTGATCCATGCTAGATACAGCAATATTTTCTTGTCCACCTTTTACTCCAGCGTCCGCTGCAGTGGGACGTCCTAGCTCAGTACGATCTGCCATCATGTTGAACTGTTCTCCTGATTGACCTGCCTGAGTCTGTTGTGGCAACTGATATTGAGACAGAGAGTTTGTGTATGAAGTTGGGGGAGGAGGTGGCAACCCATAATTCGACTGTGCTCCTGTCGCCTGGAACATAAAATGCCACCTCTCAACTCATTACTTGATTGCCAGGCACGTATAATATATAATATGCACAAAAAAAGAATACAAACTAATATTGAAGATGTACACATAGGGCCAAGCAGAACGGGATACTGAACAAATTAAGTTTGTCTTACAGATGGCATGCATCAATATTGCACCTGGACAGGCTGCCCAGTATAGGCCATGGATGCTGGTGCCGCAGTTGGTGTTGTCTGCCATGTGTAGCCAGGCCTACTTGACGGAGTCATAGACTGACCCCCAAGTTGAGAAAGATTCGCAAAGCCGCTAGAAACTTGTGGAGGTGCCAAAGCTGGCTGTTGCGTTTCGCTACCTCCATAGGATGGTTGTTGACTCATTGGCGGATGACGATTTTGATTAGTCGGAGGAGGAGGTGGTGGCAGGTTGAACCCGGACTGAGAAGAGGGATAACCCATGTAGGATTGTTGTGGTGGTATGGAAGCGGATGAAAATCCTTGCGAACGAGGCAATGGCGGTGGAGGGGGCGGCAGCTGCGCCAGAGTGGGCAAGCCTCCAGGGTCTCCAGAATATGGTGGTTCACTTGGTTTAGCTCCGAACTCATTTCCATAATCACTCACTGGCGAGGTTACAGGTTGTTCTCGCGCCATCTCCTCTAAGGATTTCCGCGATTCTTTTTTGTGGATTTTCTCCTTACCATCGTTAGGCTCCCACCCTCTTCGTGCACGTGATATGTCTTCGCCCCAGCCAGGTTTACTAATGCTACCACCATGGCTACGACCACTGTCGTGACTTTCTTGGCGATCGTCTTGCCTGCTGCCTCGTCCTCCACGACCTCCACCCCTCTCATATCGCCCTTCATTGGTAGATTCGACTGCGGACTCTGAATGCGCAAACCGACAACCATCGCCTCTTTTGCAGCGCCCCCGGGAAAAATCAAGACATTGAGGAGGACCTCCACCACGGTCACCTCTTCCACCTTTCCTTCCACCGCGATCACTACGATCTTGGTGTCCCCGTTCCCAACCTCTTGCACCATCACCTCCGCGACGAGAATCCCGACCATGAGGTGACTTACTCCGGCTCCGTCTCCGTCTAGGTGAACGGCTGAAAAACAAGTTGTGCATACGAACATCTCAAAAAACACGAACACCTCATGTAGAACCCTTCATTAACTTCGAAAAAAATGATTTGTATTGAAATAAATTGCAAAACCTCAAAGACCTACCAGCGAGCCTTACATAAAATGATAAGAAAATACAGAAGTAAAGCTATAGATGTCAGTGTGCTCTAAGATACAAACTGGATAATGATGCTGACATGGTAACATCTAATCTAAATATCCTAAAACTAAATCTCACCACGAAATCGCAAGTGCACCCTTAACTTCTAACTCTGCAGAGAACTTATCTAAGTAAGATAAGTGAAGTTATAAACCTGCGTGAATGACTCCGCCTACTGTGCCGTCGTGGAGACCTACTACGACTGCGACGTCGTCTTCGGTTATCTGATGGAGACCTGCTCCTACTTCCACTTCCATTCCTTCTTTTCCTGTCAGCATGGGAATCCTCAGCATCACTTTCACTTCCCCCGGGCTGTACAAACCTCCCAAACTCATCAACCGTTGGTGCCTTCGAACCAGTGTCTGGTTCAGAAACATCTCTTTTTTGCTTCGATATCCTGGGAGATCCGTCTCGGGTACTTAGATCTTCCAATGTTGATGGGGAGTCCCTAGCTCTCCTAGCATCTGAGTCCTGCATTTTCCTGTTCTCTGATCTAAATAAAGAATCCTTCGTCTGATATCGGTCCGGCTTTGTCGGATAATCTGTTGATTTCCTGTCCTCCAATCTGGAGGATGTATCCTTCAATAGAGAATCTTTAGCACCTTTGATTTCATGTTCACTATCATCCCTCTGAGGGGTGACTGCTTCCAACCTGTCATCCAACTCTGACGTATCAACCTCCTTTACAAGTGATCTGTCAGGATCTTGTTGAAAATTATTGTTTTGTGCGTCAACAGAAAAGGAGGGTCTTCGTGACGAATCCTGGAGAGGATTTGGATCTTGAAGGCCCCAGCGAGAGACACGAGAAGAGACTCTACTTCTTTGTACTTCAACAGCCGCAGAAGTGTCTAGTTCTTGTGGCTTTGTTTGTATAGGAGAGCTGGGTACTGGTGTCACATCTTCCATACAAGGTCTGTCGAACCCTGTACGACGTCTCGTGTCTGAAGAGGGCAGAACTCCAAGAATTCATAAAAGAGTTAAAAGGAAAAACAGTAACAATCTAAAATAATTAGCTCAGGCTTGTGCCCGATACCGGCCAGGAAGAATCAACAAGTACAAAGTAAAAAATTCCGGTTACAAATAAAAGTCTGTTAGTTTGCGGTTTCGGAACCGGCTTGTCCACGCGAATACAGGCTCGTACAAACAGAGAGAAAAATATGTTGTAGGTTCCCATTGTTGCGGTATTAAATATTACCTACTGAGGGACTAGAAATAAGTGGACTGACAACTAAGAGCATGAAAGATCAAAGTTTGTACAATTGAAAAGATGCTCAAGGTCTCTAAGATGTCATAACTATACCTTTCCTCTTTGGTAATTCATCATGGGCAGTATCCGACTGGGGTCTGTTGGAGATTGCTGGCTGAGAAGGCACTTGGGGAGAAATTCGAGAAGCTGTTGCGGAATTGCTCTGATGAAGCACACTAAGAGGGGTAGGGACTCTGGGGTTTTGTGCACCTTGTGGTCTAGAATTGGTCTCCGTCCTTGATGACAATGTTGGTTCCCTCTTTGCATGTAGGTTAGATACGGGTTCCTGAACCTGATCACTTTTGATATCTGCGGCTTGAGAGGGTTCCCCAAAATCATCTGCACCACATCAAGACATGAAAGGCATGAATTGACTTCTTTGGTACAATAAATAAAAAGAAACATCAGGCCTTCCAAATCGAAAGCAAGGTGTTGGTTCTTTTTATATCATCGCAGAAATTCCTGTTGATGCCCAGGAAGGATACAATACCTATCAAAAGAAAACATCGGATTCCTTGTTTAAACAAACAACTAGATCAACTAAATAAAATAAAGAACTCCTAATCAACCACGGTACGACTTCTATGCTCAGTATCCACAGGCATATGATGAGCGCGCATACCTTCCATGTTCATGTCAGATCCGTCAGGAGAAAGAGGACTATGAGCATCTACTTTGGATTCATTATTCGAATGAGGCTTAACTAGAGCATCTGCTGGTGAGTTGGCTGCGGCTATTAAACATCTCTTCTTCCACTCATAGTAAGCCTGGCCGAGGGCAGCATCCGAGCCGGGTCCACCTCCGAAGAGAAATCCGAACTTAGGGTCGTTAGCCTGCTTCTGTCGTGCCATATCCTCAAATTGGGGCCCGTTTTTCACCACAAAACTAGCCAAGATATCAATATTCTTCAGCATTTCCTGATCTTGTGGTGCCAAGGGTGGCTCATCCACAATTCGCCGTTCTGCAGCTTTTAGTGGTGATGACGGCATGCGATCAATTGTTGCACTTCCAGGAGGATGGGGTGGAGGTTGTCCAGCTCCACGTTCAGAACCAGGATAACCAGGATACTGACTAGAAAAATGTTGCGAGTGTCCAGGTGGGGGGACAAGAGGACTTCCTCTTCCATGCATGGAAGGTGGAGGTCCAAATTGACTTGGTTTTGGCATTGTAAAACGAGGTGGACCACGAAAAGATGGTCGTGTCGTGCCTTGGGGGGACTCTTGTCCCGGCCCTGGCCGATACATTTACACACTTACAGAAGAGCTCAACTGAATGGCTCTATATTTATTCTCTAAAGAATCATGTATAACTAAATCAATGGCCTGTACGACTCATCGCATGACGTTGCTGCCCATCATCGTACACCAAAAACACCAAATCTGAGCACAATGAATATAAAGCCGTCAGATATCTTCCATCAATCACTGATCACCGTTAGGGACATATTTTCAACTTTGAACAGACTTTCGCCCCTCACAGTCAATATTACAGTTGCAAATCCCAATCAAGAAAAAACTGATCCAAAAATTGTCTACTAAACATGACGCCGCAATTTCTTCATCAGTTCGTAAGATAGGTTGCCGATTGACTCGCAATCACATTCACTATAACTCGCAGGCAGTGACATACCATAGATTCTTTAATCACGTGTAGGAATAATCATGAAACAGCCTCGATATAGGTAACTATCTCTTTACAGAACTACAGAAGCAAACAACTATTCCAAAAAAAAAACAACTAAAAGAATTGGCAATTATAGAATACTAATTACCGCATTGGGATGATTTATACACATGGAAACATGAAAAATACTAAAAGCAGGCGCCAAAGAATAAAACTTTCCAAACAATGAAGGACTAAAGGCTAGAAAGTTACAGAAGAGCACATTCGATTCACTTAAATCCCTAAAATAACGACGAGTTAACTATATCCGAGGCTGTGAAATTAAGTTAGAACAATATATGACATAAAACATAAAAGATCATCTAATCATCCTTACTCGAAAAGTAGTTCTAGATATCAGAAGGTTGTGCAGTTGGAATACGACTGGATGCAAGTCCCGGCAGGATGAAAGCGAAACCTCTCCTCCCAACCTACATTCTTACTTATCCCAGGTGTCTCTTCTGGAAAATAGAAGAAAGAACTGATCAATCTGCAAACCAGGATAACTCAATAACACGATGTCTACATTGATGAGCGTCTTCATCAAAGACAGACCTACTCGAGGCTGTTCTCACAAAGTCGATGCATCGACATACATGGAGTGGCACCCATTTGGCTGTCACAATGACGAGGTTTGATCATTTTCTAGCACCAACAACCAGAAGATGTCAATGAGTCAAGGCATACTTCACAAACCATCTTGCTTGTTTGAGGGAGAACAAAACGAAAGAAATTGAAAATAAGCCCGCTATATCCACCAGTTGTCTTACCTAAGTCTGACGTTTGGGCACGAGACCAGTTGCAGCACAATCAGAACATGAGGAGAAAGTTATTTTACCCTTTCTACACACTGCGCAGCAACATGTAAACCCCAGCTTCTCTGTTCCGCAAAAACTTCGTCCAAGAAAGTGCAGCACATAGTCTCCAGTAAGAAGACTACGTCCAAAGTGTGCACATGGGAGAGGAAACCTAGACCTTCGCTAACATTCAGTAACTCTTAGAATTCTCTGTAAGTGTGGGACACTACGAATGCTGCATCATGATACACTCTTCTACCTTAACTACGCCCACACTTAGAAATTAGCCTTAGTCCTGAAGGACAACACCAAGCCGAATACATTTTCTCTGAGCCCGAGAGAAAAGAGTCGGAGAGACGACTCAAGTGCCCGAGAAAATGTAGCGGCAAAGATACATCTTCACGATCACTGGCAGATTACAATCCTTTGAGCTGCCGAGGAATCGCACGATAAGACTTACTGAAGAATATCAAGCAAACGCCAATAGAAGACAAGAACAACGAGATGAAGCTTGCTGATCCTCCTCTAACCACGAGTAGGAAAAGCAACCAGACGCCCGCATCCTACAGAAGCATTCGAACATCGCTACAACAGCACCAATGCACCAGTCATGGATCCAAGTGTGCCACGTGCAGTATGCAAACAGCTTCAGCGTCTAATATTCACTCTCTCACGCGCTAAAGAACCTGCATTCATCGCAACCAACTCACGAATTGCATAATCGGAACCACAGCTATCCCAACACCCGGAATCATAAACCAAAAAAACGGCCATTGCAGGGAGCGTGAGTCGGAGAGGATTCCGCAGCCCGCTAACCCCTGCAATGATCGACAAAACCCTCGCAGAAAAAATGTCCAACTGTATTCAGTAGCTCACCACGTTGGAAGCTATGGCGCCGCGGTTGAGGAAACCGCAGCAAACCATAAGGCAGCATCTGGTGCGAGCCAAATGGGCATGATTCTAGCGACCATGGACACCGCCATTGCTCTACAATCTAACCTAAACCTCCGAAAACTTCCTCTCGCGACACCACCATGGACAAAACTCCGGGGCCCTTGCTGGACGGCGCCCTCCCCCTCCTCTCTCGTCTGGCGGTCGCCGCTTTTCAGGTTCATTGTGGTGTTGACCACTTGCTCCTTGGCATATCAATATTGGTTCATGTCTTTTGCTCAATTTCATTTACTTGCACAATTTATTATGACGACCATTCCGAAATCTACTCTTAATTTTTCCATAGGTTATTCAAGACTACACTTCTTCTTCTTTTTTCTTTTCTTTTTTTATTTTGTTTTAAATACATTTAATTATTATTTATGGTGGTACTTGAAGAATTGGAGTGTTAGTATAAATAATTTGAAGAGTTTGTTTATTTATTTATTTATTAATAAAAAAGTGACTTGGAGTCTTTGTTTTACAATGGGAAGAAATAAAGTTGAAGTAGTGGAAAGAAGCAAAATATTAATTAATATACACTTATTCAATGGTGCTTGTAACGGTCTTCATAAAGGCAATGGTGCTTGAGCCCAAATCTACATGGATTATAGTCAATATTCTTAAAACCACTTGGCCAAACAGTTACATAAAAATATCCATGTCTTTTTACAATTCATTATGTACACTACAGAGACAAAAAACCAAAAAAAAGCAAAACAAATATATTTACTATTTTTATATATAAATATAATAAATAAATTATGATATAATTATTTTTGTAAGCTTATAATAAAATAAAAATATAAAATAATTTTTAAAGCATTTCAATGAATCGAGAATTAGTCAATGGTGTAATAGAAATATGAATAAAGGAGCCACATAAAATATTAATTAATTAATCATCACAATTAGAGTGTTATCTTTTTCTTTTCTTTTTTTTTTCTTGTTTGAAATTATAGCATTATGATTATTATTATAACAACAATATCAAAAAGGTAAGGCCAACTTATCTTGTATAATATAACATATGTGATTAAATATTTGAATAAATTAAAATATTATCACTTTTATGTTGTTATAAAATTATTTGTTTGATTTTTTATTCTTTTTTAATTATATAGTTTAATGATATTGCAATAAGCAATTTGATTTTTTTTTAATTTGAGTTTATAATTTTAAATTAATAAGCTATTAAAATGATTATATTTTTATTTTAATTTATATATATATATATATATATATATATTTATGTATCTGTTAGGGCATTAAAGCCTTATATTGCTTTAAAAGTAACATGTTGAAGTAAGTTATTGATGTATAATGATAAATAGTACAACAACAAATTATAATGCAAATAATGTAACTAAGAAATACAAGAATATATTTTATTGATACCTCAAAAATACCAAATAAAATAATAAAGAAGAAAATATATAAACAAAAAAATATATTTGAAAATTAAAACAAATAAATAATAATAGAAACTAAACAAAAAAAATCATAACTATAAAAATGTAGTAAAAGAAAAATGTATGATGCTAGTATATATTTCTTAGTTACATCATTTGCATTTATTAGTTATTTAATAATTAAGCTAAGGCTTAAGGTGTATATTTGAATTTTATATTTATAATTTTTTTTTTAAATTATTTAATTTATAATCCAATCATTCTTATTATATATATATATATATATATATCTATCTAGTATATTTGTATAAGCATATGTATTAGTTTGAAACTTGATTTTTATTATAAAATTTAAAAATAAAAAATAAAAGTTGATAACTCATTAATAATTATCTTTGTTTATTTATTTAATAATTTTTTACTAAATAAATCAATAAAAAATATCAAAAAAATATTTCTATATATTTTAATTATAAATCATAGAAGTATATAATATAGATATTTAAAAAATAAATTATTATAATATTAAAGAAAATAAAATTAATGTAAAAGCAAGGCACTAAATAACTAAGTAAAATATTTATGCAACCAAGTTTTTACTATATATGAATTTAAAAAAATATTATATATATATATATATATATATATATATCAACTTAATATTTAAAATTTCATCAAATTTATAGTTTTTATTATTCTAAAAATAATAAAAATAAAAATAAAAATTTAATTAATAGTAATTGTTTAACATCTCTTAATGTTTTTTCTTTAAATCATCTCTATCAAGTCACACCAAGAAATCAAAGTATACATTTTAAAGTATCATAGATAAAACTTCTAAATATAACTTATTTAGAGGTTGAACTTAAGTTTATTTCTACCCTAGTATGATGAAAATATATAAATGATAAGAGCTCTAAATGTTAGAATAATTTTAATGATGTTAGAATAATAATAATATATATATATATAGACATCAAACATATTTAAGAATTCTAAACCATGTCCTTGAATGCTTTAAGATTTGCATGTTACATCATTATGTTTAACACACTAGATTACTGCAATCGAAATCAAAGAACATATTCATTTTCAGGTCCAAAATAATAATTCAAAAGAATCAGTAATGAACAATATTTGTAATATATATATATATATATATATATATATATGTATGTATGTATATGAATGCCAGAAAACATAAATTTTGATAGCTTTGTTATAATGGGAACTAATAAACAAATAAATTATAAGAAGATATTTTCAAGGTTTTATTTTTATTTCTTTTACATTGTTGTATTTATTTATGTCATGATTTTTTAAGTTCATTTATTTATTTATTGACACGGATATTGCACATAATCTTTTACTTTTCAAAATAAAGGGTATAATTTTAACTCTTGGTTAACCATTTTAGTGATTTAACAAAAACTACATTCAAATATCACTGTTCATCTTCAATGTAAAGAAATCAAAACTAATTCATTTTTCTCTCAATTATTAGTGAAAAAAGAAAAAAGAAAAAAACCAAATTAATATGAACAAGAAAATGGCCCTAATTAAGCTCTAGCTTTTTAAAAGATGCAGGTTTTGGTACTAAAAATTAATTGTGTTTGTAAAACATTACAAAAAGTTTCAATTTATTGTTGCTTTGTTGTCAGATTCAATCATGGTTTCGGATTATTTTATTTTCAGTAAACACATACTGTACGTTTTCAAGATTTTATAAAAAATTTCAAGATCCATTCTTTTGTCTGCCGTTGCATAAAATCTAATTAGTGTATAATTTTCTGTATTAACTCTTATAATTCACATGATAATATTTTAGATTTTCAGTCAAATAAAGGTCACTTTTGGACTAAAAATACCTCAAATTAACATAAAAAAAAACAAAACAAAAGATTTTCAATGACTTCACCAAAATAAAAATGAATTACTAGAAATTCCAAAGAAAATTTAGCCTATGTCTCTTGCCTACTTATTTATGTATTTATTTTAGTTGATTATTTTTTCAAAATGTTTCATAGCATTCGGAAGATAGCATAATTTAAAATCTTGAAAAACGTACAGATTTTTTCATCAACAACACCGATTTTTTCGCAGAATCTAATATTTCATATAAAAATGAATGTAAGTTTGTTAGATTATATTATTTCATCAATGATTTTGATGTAACAAGAATCCTGATAAAAAATTATTTTCAGTTCCCTCTAATAACATTGGAGTACTTGAAAAGTTTTATTAATTTCATTGTAGTTCAAAATTAAGATATGAAAATTCGATGATAATATTTTGCATTCAAACTCTTCAGGGAGAAGGAAACTTGAAATACGTTTAAATATTGAGTATTTGATTTAGATATAATGAATAATATTTACCAATATTAGGGTTTTTAATATAAAATAAATTTTTGAAGTGTTGAATTCTGTGAAATGTGGTGAAGATACTCAAGCAAAATCTTTCACTTTCACTTCTATATTGAATAATAATCATAATAAATTATAACATGAATTTCTTTGTAATTCAACGTATTTTGTTCAAACCCAATGCTGTTATTTCAATTCTCTGAAAAGTTTTGAAAATTCACATACATTGATGAAATTAACTTTGATAAACTTAATGTTAGAGCATTTAATTATGATCACATAACTTTTGGTTTTATTATTAAAGGAATTGTGTCATAAACAATTCAATGATAGTTAATATTTTTGGAATTTTAATCAAAAAATGGAAAACGTTTCAAATGCTGACTCTAATAGTGTTCATGAGAATGACGGATTTCCCACCATCGTCTTTGATTGTTCTAAAAATGGTAAAATCAAAGTATACATAATATTAAAAAAATATAATTTTGTAAAATATTGAGATAGTAATTTAGATAATTGAATAGGTTTATTTATTTATTTATTTATATTTGATATAGTAGCCTTTCCTGTTGAAATGACATTCATTATGAAGTATTGATTTTGCTGTAGAATTGTATACACCAAGCCAAGGCTATAAGCAAATGGTGAAAAAATTGAGAAATACATATAAAATTGTGGTGTAAGTTTTTGATTGAATGCGTTTTCTAAAATAATATATATTTAGTAATAAAAATTACCATATATATATATATATATATATATATATAATTTAAGAAGCATGCATTTTTTTTTCATTGTATATATAACACGAATTTAATAAACAGGCTTTAATTATTGCATAATGTTTATAGTAAACTTTATCCTAATAATGGTATTACTATTGATTAAAATAAAAACAGAAATAAGAATGAAATCACATATGAACTTCTTCAAAAAACAAATGTTATTGTTTTTGGTGGTCCAAAGGAAGATTTTACAAATATCGAGGTACATATATACAATCATTCTGTTGTGAACAATTGGAAAGTATTATACCTGAATGTGTTGTAGTTCTGCTTCTTCACATAGATTTTTATAAAATAGTATTGTTTGACATGTGCTAATTTATATATAAACACACAATTATAATATCATGGTTTTTAAAATCACACAATAAATGATTCATGTGCTTTTTATTAAATTTGAACATATTATAATAGTTTTTATTATTTTGAGTTTGAAACATGTGTTCTTCATTACTTTCTTTTGATTTATTCAATTTATGACACAATACCTGAATATGATGTATACAATATAAAAAAATAAAACAAATTTAATATATATATATATATATATATATATATATTTGTAGGAAATGAATTTCATTAAAATTATTTAATGACATACAACTTATTTTTTGGTATTTAAATGGTATGTTTTTATTGTGTTAAATGATTAGGTTGAAAATGTGAAAAGATTTATTCACGAAGGTGGTGCTATGTTATTTTTGGGAAAAGAAAGTTATGTTGTAAAAAAGAATAAAAGTTTAGATACACTATTGGAAGATTACGGAGTGACAATAAATTTGGACTGTGTTGTATGTCAAATTGCTTAACAACTTTCTCAGCAATTGAATTTGTCATATGTATTTTTAAACTAATAACAGTGTATTTCTTAATGAAATTATGTATTTGAATAAGTCTTTGATACACTATTATTGTTTTGACGTATTATATTTAACATTCATTTTACTTTTATAGGTTCAACCAATACAAGAGAAATATTTGCATCCCAAAGAGGTTTTTATATCAGATGGGATCTTAAGCAAAAGCATAACAAATGTTAGTCATAAAAATTCAAATCATTGATCATACTGTATCTTTTGATGAACAATACAAGTTTCAGCCCATTGTTGCTAAAGACTGTTATCATTAACACTATTATTACCAGTATAAAATTAATTCATAAATAATTTTTTTTGAATTATCCATAATAGGTGCTTTATCATACAACTACCATTTGTTTATTAGATATCATTTTTTATTGATGTATTTTGGTAAATGTTTTCAACACATAGGTTGCAAGTAAGGATTCAAAGGACGTGCCAAAGAGTAACAGTACAAATGATACAACAAAGTGTGTTTTCATTCCTTAACAGTTGATTTTGATTTTGTTTTTTTAAATGTATGAATACTGGAATGAATTTTCTAAAAAAAGAATTGAAATTTCATTTCATCATTTAATAATAACATTTAAAAAAGCAATTGAATGTAATAAAATGATGATAACTAGTACATGAATTAAAGTAGAGACCAATCTACTCCTAATGCAAATCAGGGCAACAAACTTGATGGCTCTATTCCATGTCACATTTTATTTTTTCCTAATAATAATGATAATGTAGAACTAATCATATCAAAATTTCAACCCCTAATTTTATTCAAATGAACCAATAGAAGTCTAGAGTTTGAGAACAATGTTGGATGAAAGTGCAAAGAGATTTGGATGAACTTATGGACAAAATCAAGGATGAACGTGGAATTGATTGATAGATGAACTCGTAGTCAAATGAATGAATGAAATAGAGGATGAACGTGTCAATGTGGATGAACTGTGCAGGGCGATACGGTGGGAGGAGGAAGCGGAGTTGAAAGGGATGGGCAGCAACGAGCGGGAGATGCACATCGTCTATCCTTACGGCGCCACTTTGTCAGTGCAGCGTCCTGCAGCTCCCATCATGTCATCTGGCGTTTTGGCCATTCCGATTCACCGTCCTCTAGGTCAGAGCCTACTCGAAGACTGTGCTCAAGTTCTTACTCCAATTGATGTGTATTTCACTCCACTTGTGATACAAGAAACACCCCGCCACTACCAGGTTCAACTTAGATCGTCCTCTCATGCGGGACTGTCCCTCCACTTGACCTTCTACTCCTAAATAAACATACTCCACGGATCGATTCTCGATCCAATGTAGCTGGTATCCTCTGAGTAGAATTGGTCCTTTAAATTCGCTGTTTTCTTGAATGCAGGTGCGATTTCTTGCGGTGCAAGAAAATTAGGAAAGGTGGCAGTGATCGGAAGCGCCGCCATGTTTGAAGATGCTTGGTTGGATAAAGAGGACAACGCCAAGCTATTGGAATTTCTCTTTTCTTGGCTGATCAACAAAACTAAACTAGAGGTTGTTCTTAATCACTGTAATGTTCATTGTAATTATGTCACTTGGTTTAAGCCGTAGATGAGATTTGAAAAATAATGATAGTAACAAAGAAACAAAAAAATAAGTGAAGAGGAGATTGAAAGCTAATTTTCGTGGAAGTTTTTCTAATTTGTTTCGGGATTGTGCAGGTGGACGAGATCTGCATGGATGAAGTGGAAACCAATGATGTTTTGTGTGTTCCTGACACGCAAGCTTTAGCAAACCGACTTCGGTGCTGCTTGCAGGTGCTTGTGACGCATTGATAAGCCGTCTGAATGAGGAATGCAATAAGTCGATTGTCTGAGTTTGGAAGTGGCATGGATGTGTACCTGTTGTCACACAGGAATCAGAAGAACTGCCTAAGGATTGTTCAAAACTTCTTGATGAGAAGCTCTTTGAGTATCATACGAATTTGATTCCACATGTCGAATCATTGTATAAGCAGCTTGGAGTCAAGCATGCTCCTCTAACGCTTATTACTCCTCAGGTGACGCAAACCTCCTAGGTTCACTCGGTGAGACCGATTCAAGCACTTCACGTTATCATTCAGTGCATGTGCATTCTTAAATACAGCTGTTTTTTAATCATTATTTTCACCATCGAAGAAAGATAGTTGTGAAAGAGGCGGATCCATGAAATTTGATAATTCCTGGTGAGATGGATGCTGTACATTTTCAAATTGGTGCAAATGATGATTGATTGCTTTTCAGTTCGAGGTGCCGATGCCGCCTCTACAACCAGCAGTGTTTCCACCTGCATTACGAGAGCCTCCTCCTCCAGCACTCGATCTTTTTGATCTAGACGATTGTTTTGCCTCACCCTTCGTTCGCCTTGCACAAATCACCAATAAGGTTATTATACTTTAAATGAGTTCATTAATTCCATTTGATGATCAATACATGCATCACGCTTCACAGGTTGTGGTTCTCTGAGGATAACCTATTTTCTTGATGATTGAGCAGTGTAAAAGTGCAAACAACGAGAATGTAAAATTTTACATCAAAGAAGCGGCATCCATTCTCGGTATAACTCCCAAGGTACAACTTGCGGGTCTTAAAACTTGCTAGAGTTTTCGGACAATTTCGAAGTAAGTCCATCAGTAAAAATGCTTCACAATGTATTTATCTTTCTACTGAATTATGATTAACCTGAAAACTTGCAGGTTGTGGGAGTGGCAGAGAATTCGAGAGATCTGCCAAAGGCATTGATGGCTTACATATGTCATGAGCTAGCCAATTATAAAAGACCAAGCATGGACTTGGACCAGCGCTCTTGCATCTCTCCTACAGTTGACACAGGCCTTCATTGAATGTGCTTTGAGTCTCAAAATCTTTGACTGTTCATGGAATGCAGATTTATTGTAGCCAGTATGACAACTGTTTGAGGGAGTGGATGGAAACGGTCAGGGATCTGTATTATGAAAGCCACAACAGTGTGTGTGTGTGTGTGTGTGTGTTTTTTTTTCCCTTCATCTTCTAAATACAAATGGGTTGATGGGTTGAGTTGCAGCTTAGATTAAATGGTGAATCAAAGAGCAACTCATTCTTTCTTTAGCACAATGTACACAAGAGAGTTTAGAATGTGTATATATATATATATATATATATATTTATATACCACTTATCCACAACCTATCATTTTATTTTTATTTTTATTTGGTTTTCAAGATTTCAAGAGTTTTAATATCTTCTCATACCTTTTCTATGTCGTGTAATATTTTAAGCCATCTTTGATTTATTCCAATATTCTAAAAATAAGTTATAAATACCTTGTTATTTTTCTACTTTGATATAAGTAATTTTCTATATGATCTAATCACATTCAAGTAATCCACACTTTGTAACTTGTCTAGCACATTTATTATTCCATATTTTTATTATAAATATTATTAATAAATAAATCCATTTAAGATAAATTTGAATTATTTTGAATCTTTCAAATTGTAGTAGTAGTAGAACTACAAAAATTGCTTGTTACAATTTAAAAGAAAAGAAATAAGAAAAAAAAAAAAAAAAAAAAAAAAACTTTCCTTAGTCTCTAATGGTTTACACTCTTAGGGACATATACTTTGGAAGTTCATAGAATCTTCTAGAATATTCTAGAGATTTTTGATTTAGTGAAAGTTAATTGAAAAGCTTGAGAAACTTCCTAATTAGTGGAAGAAGCTCAAGAAGCTTCCAAGTTGATAGAAAGAGCTCGAGAAGTTTCCTAGTTGATAAAAGCTGCTCAAGAAGCTTTTTAGTTTGATGGAAGCTGCTCAAGAAGCGTCTTAGATAGGAGTATATATAGGAGTTGAAGCTAAAGAGTCCTTCAGTCTCGACAATGTATCTCTTGGAATTCTAGCTCATCTTTCTTGATGTTGTTCATATACTCATTTGGATAATTTAAGTTCTTATTGGTTTCTTCTTGAAATCTTATTTCTAGTTCAAGTTTCTTACTCTGTATTCTTGTATCCTTGACAGTTTTTTGAGATTAATCATATCTTCAATATCAGAGTTATATCCTTCTTATTATAGAGTGGATTATCTCTCCACTCGAAGGTATACCAACGCTTTAGAGGTTGTAAATTACCCTCCTCTAAACTGATATTTTTTTCATCATAATATTGGATCTTTATCCCTCTTGTGAGAGAAAGAATCACTCATCTCCTTGAAGGTCTTAAAGCATTTTAGAGGTTGCAGATTATCCTCCTCTAAATTAATATTATTTTCTTATAGATTTATTTTTTTTATTTTTTTATTTTTAGAAAGGCTGGAGGTCAAGGCATTAATATGACAAAATCTTTTGAGTCCAAGTTAAATGCTATTATGAATGCTCTTACTACCTTATATGCTAGGACTCCAAACATTGAAGGAATTTTTGTAAAATTTTATATCAACACAATATCTGGAGTACCACAATCTAGACTACATCCATTTCGAACTTTTACGCTTGACGATGCAATCCTATCTATGCTATACGAAGGAAATCTACTTGTTCAACAATGTAAGAAGTCTTGGATTAGTCTTCTAGAAAAATATGATGGTACACATTCAAAGTTTTAAGGATTTGTCAACCATATTCAATTAATAATGGTTCTACAACCTGATACTTATCCAACAAAAGAATCACACGCTGGATTGATTGGCACCTTGCTTATGAGCCAAGCATTATCATGGTTTGCTCCCTTGTTTGAAAAGAAATCACCAATTTTGAGTAATTTTGAAGTTTTCATGGAAGTATTTGCGGAAGTATTTGGAGAACATGACAAAGCTTGTTAAACAACAGCTAAGATCTCAGCATTGCATTAAAAGGTATGCTCTGCATTAATCTATGCATCAAATTTTAGATAATTAGCGTGTGACATCAATTGGGACAAAGAAGTCATAATGAGTCAATTCTATTGAGAATTAAGAGATGATGTGAAGGATTTGTTATTGTCACTTTTGGATCTACAATTATTCAATGAAGCTATTAACTAAGCCGTAAAATGTGATAATCAATTATTTCAATGTCATCAAAATCAATGTTCATAGGCTTCAATCAAATAATATGCAATCCAATATACTTTTACTACATTGACAAGCATTTTGAATTTACAGTCAAAAATAAAAGATATGTAACTTCATATAGTATATTTTAAATCTCTTAGTCCACAAAAAAAGAAGCATTAGATGGAAGAAGATCTATGCCTATATTGTGGCAAGGAAGGCCAAAAGGTTGGCAATTATCCAAAGAAACAAAATTGATACAGTAACAAAATTAGGAGTGCAATTGTTCAGAAAAATGACAATATTCAGCCACCGTAGGGACTGTGCAACTCGACAATCTAACATTATAAAACTATTCATGTTCTTCTCTTTCTGCTCAACTTACTTGTTGTTTTACAATTCATTTATATTTTGGCCCTTAAAAGCTTCAGACGATTGTCTTGTTGGATTAGGAGGCATCTATTTGTAGATGAGGCATTTTTTAAGCTTCATAAAATTCTTTTAGTGCAAAAATCCAAATCTATTTATATAGAGATAATAGATAGACAACCTTTATCCTTTGGTAGTGTCACTCATAAAACCATGCATATAGAAGTGTTATTCAAAGATCATAGAAGCCAAATTATGCTCAACATTGTCGTAGTATAATTGCTTACAATATATAAAATCTACTCAAAATGTATAATATGTTTATAAGTTTAGATATGTGTTAGAATGGTTAGTAAAATAAATTAAAAAGAGTTGATGTAAGAAATTTTATTTTAGATTTTTACTTAGTTTGATTATGGCTTTTAAATTATATAGAACCTAAATATTTAGTATGAAGCCTTGAGAGAAGATGAACAATTAAAGATGAAAAATTAAACTACTAAGAGGCTTGTTTAGAAGGATGAAGATAAAGAATGGATGAATGAAGATAAGGGATGAAGTTCTTCATTCCTATTTGACAATGGTCATGCCCAATAGACTTTGAGGAAGCTGCCTACAAGGAGAAGAAGGATTTCAGAAACTTCAAGGAGAGCATTTGAAAATCAAAGACTAGGATTAGAAAGCTTGCTTTTTGGACTACAATTTTGGTATAAAAATCGAGGGATTTGGAGTTTTAATGAAGGAGGAGTAGGTGCTTGAAATTAGAGTATACAAATTGTACCTACTATCACTCTTTTGGATATTTGAGAAGTTGTATATAAGCTTTTGGAGATTGGGAGGTGCGGCTAGAGAGGTGATTTCAAATTCTACACTTGATGTAGAAGAATTTTTATCTTTGGAACTCTAAAGAAGGAGATATTGAGAGTCAAAGATAGCAGATCAAATTCCAAGGCAGTACGTAGGTCGTTTTGTTGATAGTGATGAGATTTGCCATATCTTGAGTTTTTGGATGAAATTTTGTCTCAAATTTTCTAAAAAGGTGTGTTATTAAGCTGAAAAGCTATATATCAAATTTTCATAGCATTTGGAATTTTAGATTGTGAGATATAAAGAATTTAATACATAGATATTTGTAAACAAGGGTTTGAAGCTACTGCTAAAGTGTTGGCGATATCTAAAGATCGGTAATGAATCAACAGTTGAAATTTGTGGTGATAGTTGTGAAAAATATATCATTACTTTATGTAAATTTGAAGTAGATTTAGATAGTTGGATTAAAAGTTATGAATTGTTGAAGTTTGGAAAAAATTCCCTTCCTATGGGGGATTGAGGGTTTAGAGTATTTCTTATGTTTTGAGTGGTTTGATGAAATAAGACTTGTGTATTAGATATAATAGCCCTATGGAGGAGATTTTATATAAATTTGGAGGTTTTTATTATACTTGGATCTTGGTTGAGTAATTAATGGCACCCAAAAGCCCAGCGCTTTTTTGAGACAAACTCTCTCTACCTCGACAACATTGTTAGGATTCCTTCAAATCTTGTTATTCTTTGACTATCTTGGTTAGAAAAAAATAATCTATCTATAGATTAGAAGTTATAAAGAATAACATTTTCAATAAAAATCCCTGCAAAAAAAATTCATAAAAAACCACAAATTAATAAACCTTTATTTGTTGGAGTAAGGACTTTTATAAGATTGGCCAAAAAAGGTATATTGTTTATTATTTATGTGACTCTAATTAAAGAAGATATGATTTCATTGATAAATATTCTAAAATAGTATAATAAATTTTAAGATATTTTTTAGAAGAAAAATATTGATATATTGCTAGAGCATTGATCATATGATTATATTATAGATCTTTAGGAAGGAATATAATCACTTTTTGGTCCAATCTATAATCTTTCTCAAAATAAGCTTTTGGTGTTGAAAGATTATATTAATAAAAACCTTGCAAAGAACTTCATGACGTATTCAAAGTCTTTAAGAGGTGCATCTATACTTTTTGTGAAGAAAACTGATGGTTTCTTGCGTATGTGTATTGATTATCAGAGATTGAATAAGATAATGGTAAAAAATCATTAACCACTATTGTTAATCTCAAGACTTTTGGAACAACTTGGCCAACCCAAGATCTATATTAGGATAGATCTTTGTGGAGCATACAACTTGGTATGGATTAAAAAAAGATATGAATGAAAGACTACATTTCGAATAAGATATGGACATTTTGAATATAATATCATATCCTTTGGACTAACAAATATACTTGCTATCTTTCAACATTTAATGAATGACATCTTTTAAGAGTACCTAGATAATTTCATTATGATCTATTTTAATGATATATTAATCTATTCAAAAAATTTGGAAGAATATAAAGGGCATGTTAAGTTGGTATTATAAAAGCCGCGAGATGTAGGTTTGTATATCAAATCAGAAAAATATATATTTCATCAATCTAAAATAGAATTTTTGGGATACATGGTATGTATTGAAGGTTTGACAATAGATCCCAAGAAGATAGAGGTGGTTATGCAATAGGCCACTCTGAAGATTGTGAAAGATATATAATATTTTTTTGGATTTATTAACTTATATCAGATCTTTATCAAAAATTACTCTCAACTTGCCGCCTTTCTTATTTGATTGACATGTAAGGACAAATTAGAATGGAGGCCTCAAATAGAAAAGGCATTCCAAGACCTTAAGACAACGTTTATAAATCTCAATCTTAATGCATCTAGATTTTACAAAGGTATTTTACATAGAAACTAATGCTTTGGATTTTGCACTAAAGGCTGTACTTTTATAAATGGATATAGATGATAAATTCTATCTTGTTGTATTTTATTCTAAAAAATTCTTTTCTATTAAATTTAATTATGAAATCCACAATAAAGAGCTTCGTGCTATTGTAGATTCTTTTAAAAAATGACATCATTTTCTTAAAGGAGCAATGCGTCTTATAATTGTATATATAAATTATAAGAACTTAAGATATTTTATGTTATCTCGGATTTTTAATTGTCGCCAAACTTGATGGAATATGTCACTATCTTGATTTAATTTTATTATTGCTTATTAATCTGAGAAGCAACAAGGATTGTCTGATGTTTTATTGAAGAAATCATATCTTATACCAAAGATAAAAGAAGCAATGTTTGATCAACAATATACAACTTTGTTGAAATTGGAGCAATTTTGCCTTTGCACCACTATTACATCGATACTTATTGATTCTAGTTTCTTCAATGAGGTGCATGTTGCAATCACTAATGATGCTTTGGCCCTTGATATCAAGCATTGCCTGAAAGAAAATGCTAATAAGTTCAAGTTTGAGGAAGACCTTTTATACTTTGAAGAATATTTGTATATCCCAAAAGGACCAACATGACTACACATTCTTCAATCTCGCCATGATTTTCTAGCTACGGGTCACTTTGGATTTAACAAGACCTTGGAACTTATTTCTCGAGATTTTTGATGGCTTCAAATGTAAAAGGCAGTGAAGGACTTTGTGCTCTCTTGTGACATCTGTTCACGGTCCAAAAATCCTTGATATCGTCCTTATGGACTCTTACAATCCTTGCCTGTTCTAAGGCGGTCATGGTCTTCTATCTTGATGGATTTCATCATGAATCTATTGCCATCTAATTCATTGGATAGCATCCTTATGGTTTTTGATCAATTCACAAAAATGGCTCATTTCATTCCTTATAAGAAAATTGCATCTAGTGAAAAAATGGCAAGGCTATTTCTTAACAATATAAATCAATATCATGGGATATCAAATGATATTGTATCCAATTAAAGATCCCAATTCATATCTAAGTTTTGGAGATGTCTTTTTGAAATATTAAAAGTTGACATTAAACTTTCTTTGACTTTCCACCCTCAAATTAATAACCAAACAAAACGAGTTAACAAAATTTTGGAACAATATTTATAATGCAGCATCAATTATTAATAAGACAATTAGGTCTCATATCTACCATTAGCAAAGTTTATATATAATAATATTATTCATGCTTCAACTCAATAAATATTATTTTATTCCAACTATGGATATCATCGGAAACTTGATTTATGGAGTATTCCAAAAAATAACAATCCAATTGCTGAAGGATTTGCAAAGTATCTATTGCAATACCAAACAACTTTGAAGCTTCAATTGCAAGTAACTCAAGATACTTACATAAAATCTATAGATAAATTCAAAAATCAACCACTTACTTTTCATATTAGAGATAAGATATGGCTTTTTTGACAAAATATTAAAACCAAGCGGCCATGCAATAAGTTAGATTATTGGACATTAGGACCATTTTCTATCTAAAAATAAATTAATACAATGGCGTAATATTTAAAATTACCATCTTTTATGAAGATATATCTAATTTTTTATATTTTTCTTTTAGAACCTTATAAAGAGTTGCATATTTTGAGAAGAGTATAACAATCACCACCTAATATTGAAATTGAAGACCATAAAGAATATGAGGTTGAAAAGATACTTGATTTATGGTACAGGTGGCGCAAATTGGAATATCTTATTCATTGATAGAGCTACAATATGAAAAAATGCACATAGGAATCGACCAAAAATCTTACCAATGCACCTCAAAAGGTACAAGAATTTCATTGATTCTATCCATGTAAATCCAAATGTGTTCACTGATAACTTCTTAGTGAAAATTGGATTCAATGAGTACTTATGAGAGGGGGAGAATTAAACTAAAATCTTCATCAATATGTAGTCATTTGTTCCAAGATAGAATAGAGTGGTAGAAACAAATCAGTCACTATGTCAAATTTTTAAGCATTGAAAGAACAATATTCAGAAGATTTACTTATCTTATAAGTTTTAAATAAACCAGTGTAGTTTTCACAACCTTTAATTGAGCAAAGTAAAGATGATACATTTTAGTGCCAAGTACGATCTTGGTTGGAGCCATTAGGAACAAGATCCAACCATGCAAGTCTTGATTTTAATACTCAAGCTTTAGTAATATTACTTAAACTTAGAAAGATGAATCCTTTTAATCCTGAGATCTTGTTTGGAAGATGTTTTGAAGGGTGCAATGAAGATCAGATCTTTGAATGGGATATTTTAACAACGGAGGTACTAGTTCAAAGCCATAGGCAATTCTTTTGAGGACCAATAGAACCTATTTTCCAAGAATGGAAAATAAAATATATAGCTTCATTAATATAATATATCTTTGATTTTTTATATATGTAAAAAGACTTTAAAAGATATGAGTTCATCTTGAAACTCATCGCTAAAGAAGGAAGTGATATTAGGGATATATACTTTGGAGGTTCATGGAACCTTTTAGAATATTTTAGAGATTCTTGAATTAATAAAAGTTAGTTGAAAAGCTTCTTAGTTGATGAAAGTAGCTCGAGAAAATTTCTATTTAGTGGAAGGAGCTCAAGAAGCTTCTTAGTTGGTAGAAGCTGCTTGAATAGCTTCATAATTTGATGGAAGCCACTCAAGAAGCATCCTAGATAGGAATATATCAAACTCTTCAACTACAACTCCTATATATACAATCTCAACAATGTATCTCTTAGAGTTCTAGCTCATCTTTTTTGATGTTGTTTGTATATTCATTTAGATAATTTAAATTTTTGTTGGTTTCTATTTGAAATCTTGTTTCTAGTTCAAGTTTCTTGCTCTATATTCTCGTGTCCTTGACATATACTAGTTAATATTTTATGTAATAGTGAAATTATCTTATTTTATGTTTTATATGCTTAAGTATATTTTTAGAAGCAATATATGATTGATTTTGCTTTAAAAGACATTCATAGTTCATAAAATAATAATATGATTGAATTAACTTGTGTAATTTCTATATCTACTTCTTAATATCAAATTAGGTATATAAGCTTGTTTTTTTGTTTTTTTTGGATTAAAACTTAAACTAAAATATTTAAATTTGAATTTATCTTTTTACTTAATTTTTGTTAGGTCTTACGATAAATATAAGCTTCTAATTAATTTGTAGTTAAATTTTGATGTATAAGTTGTTGAATTATATTTAATACTTTAACAATGAAATTTTGGATCAAAAAATAAAATAAAATAATAGATCTATATAAAAAATTTAAAATCTATTTTATTTCTTATTTTTGGCTTGGTAAAAATTATTACATAAATAAATTTGGATATAACTTTTATAACACCATATTTTTTATATTTTGATTATTTTATTTTAATTTTATGATTTTTTATAAAGTCTTTATTCCATCACAAAAAAAACTTCAAATTTAATTTAATATTTATAGATAAATCTTGGCATAATGAACTATATTTTTTTTAAATCTTAAAGTTTAATTTAAAACTTAAAATATATTAAAAATGATATTAATCTTTAATTAATATAATCTAATTTAAATAATAGTTTTTTGAATTAAGATACTTTTGCATAATAAATATTTCTAATTATTAAGATATAATGTGAATACATATTGTTAAAAAAAAAAATTTAATAAGATAATATTAAATTTATATTTTATCTTTTTTATTAAATATATCTTTATTTATAAATACCAAAATATCTTTAACTAGTTGTAAATTGTCTTTAACAAACTTTGTCACTTTATGAAATATAATTATTATACTAATTATAAGAGATTAAGGTTTTATTGTAAGAATCTACTTTATATTGTATAAAAAGTCTAGGGATTTTGAAAGTATATACGATGCTATTTATATTTATACCCATGGCATTTGATTGAGCTGCCATTAGTCTATATTTAATAAAATATTATATTTTAGATTTTATAGATTGTTGTAAATTAATTATTTATTTTAATAGAAAATTATTAAGGCCTTTTTTAATCCATAAATCTAAGACATTTTTTTTATTTTAGATTTATAATATAGAATCCATAATATTTTAGTATAGATTAATTCTTGGATATATGTCCATAAGTAGTTCTTTATTATGACTTGAAGTCTACAAATTGCTTTTAAAAAACTTATTAAAATTAATATTAAAAAAATAAAAATAAAAAATACTATATGTTATATTGATTTTTTTTATTGGATTTAATTTAGTAGAAAACTAATAATTTAGATTTTTCTTTAATACATCTATTAAAAATTGATCAAATTTTTTTATTTATATATTTTTTTATTTTAGAAAAAATTTAAAAGATGTTCTTAGTAACTTGTTGACTTAGCTTTACATTCCTTATATTCATCCAAACATACTTAACCAATAAGGTCTCAAATATCTACTAATTTCTTAGGATGTAAATGATTTTATTTATTTTATTTCTAATTTAGAAGCAAGATTAAACTTAAGTAGGATTCCAACCATATTCAATTCATTTTTTTCAATCTCTTTTAATGCTTAATGTATATTTGTATGAATAATAATATAGTGCTTGTTATTCTTTATCATTAGAAAGTTGAACACATTAATAATTCTTATAATTGAATGAATGCTAAATTTAAAGTTTTCTTCCACAATAAGATATAGGTATGAAGCTAAAAAAGTAACTTTCTATTCTTCTTCTATTGATCTTAAATCTTTGTGTCATATTTTTATTTACATAGATTCCAACTAAAATTCTCATGAATAAGATTTTATTATTTGGATGAAATTATTAAAAAAACATAAATTTTGTATGATGCAAAAACTAAATTCATCATAAAAATTTTAAAAATATAAATTTAATTTAAACATTGATTGTTTAAATCTTACAATATTATTTAGCATACATTTGGAGGAATAGAAAGTTGAAGAAGCAGAGGAGAGAGAGATGAAGCCATACATATATTCATCGCTTTCTTGACTTTGCTGTAGAAAGCGTTAGACTCATCGGACTGCACTCCCTTGGCCTATTTCCTTGGATTGCTTGGGTGGTCAAGGAGGCCATATCAACGTGCCAATGCCAAAGAATCACAACTGCAAGTAGTGAAAATTCTACATGATGAAAACCAGAGAGCGTCAAAGAAGTTGTGCCTAATGACAAGCATGTTGTGATTCACTGTGCCACTCCGAGCAGCTGCCCTTCTTCTGTTGTTGCACATTTTGTTGCACAATAGAGTGGTTTTATCAAGGCAGAAATTGATAAGTTGGTTGAGGGAATGAACTCTCTAAATTCGGCAAGAATTTAAGCTTTGTCATAGCCCCAATCCCAAAGATCTGAGACAATCTTTGCACACAGTACCAAGTTCTGAGACTTTCCAGAGGCAGCATCGTTGAATTTTGGAGTAGTTAGAAACAGTTCCCTGAATTCTGTGATAGTTATAGTTCAAATGGCAGTGACTTATCATTTTGAACATTGACTGCCCCGTAGACCGTGCTTCATGCATGTTATAGCAAAGTTTGAATGCTGCTGTATAATTTTGTTGCAGTTTAACTGTGGGCCATTGCACAGAAGCTGATGATCGGAAAGATTCCTCGACGTGGTGGACCTTTGAGGTGTGGCATGTGTAGCAACTTAAGCCAGGAATCTCTCAATGTGCTTCCGGTGCAACCCGATTAAGATACGCTGAACGGTACTCTCAACGAGGACGATACAAGCGTTGGAGTGCTGGGTTCAACCGCACAATGCCACCGCTACTGTGAAATCAGGTTGACCCGGCAACAAGGTGAAAGAGATTCTTGGCAAATACTGAAGATCGGGTAAATTTACTTTTACTTTCTGTGTAGATGTGGTGGAAAGAATGTTTTATAACACTTGCAATCCAAGTGTGGAACCAGCATTCATCCGCCGGATTCAGTTTACTGATACAATTGACCTCTAACATTAATTACAAACCGTAGTCAATTATTTTCATAGCTCGACGAAAGAGAAGGACACAATACTATCTAACTTCAATGTAAACATGAAGCAGATAAGAAACAATAGAGAGTGTTGAAGGCAAATTGAGACAGTGAGCATAGACCATTTTCAATTTTACCAATATGATGTTTGAATGAACATCAGAAAGGACACAGCGCATGAAAGACAACTTCCAGGCTCTGATTAGAAGCTTGTATTTTCGAGGGCTACGCTTTCGCTCGTTCATCTTGTTGAAACTAAATGAAGAGGGCAATTGCTGATCCCATCGCTGGCTTAGTTGATGGAATCCCCGCTACAAAGGCTGAAGGTTTAACTAATCCGGATTACATTTTCGCCATGACACAAGATACTCAAGGGGTTTTTGTTCATTATGCACCTTCAGGCAACATGGCTGCTGCTACTATTCGTCCTTCTTCGTTCAAGATGTTGAATGTCGAGGTTGCATTGGCCTGAAATAGTGAACATTAATTAGAGACCTTGAGAAACACTGAAGGTATCAAAGCATCCCACATATACAAAATAGCTACTACAATGAGGACATCTCCGATAAGCAGGTTCTCAGATTGTGAAAGATTGGTCAAGCGCAAGAGCAAATTCTTTGTCGTTCCTAGTTCAGCATACAGATTGGACTGCAAAGAACATGTTACTTCACCCAAAAACTCCATTTTTCGTAAGTCTAAGTCTACTCCACAGACAGGGGCTCACATACACCTTACTTAGAGTAAGGATTACAGCCTTCGTTCAAGCTAAGCAAATAGATGCACCATACAGGTAGCTTAACCTGTCAGAGATTAAGAATTGAGTACGGACCGTGTCTACAGCTTCTAGCTTAATCCCGTTAGAACGAAGGTAGTCACGCAGCTCTTGACTGACATGACCCATCCTTTTGCCACATCCCAAAATCAATATTTCTGGCATCACATCAAACACCTTGATTAAAGAATACAAATTCCAATGTACAAACTTAGCATAACATATATATATAGATTGATGAATCAATTATTTACGCATCCTTTAGTTCAAAACACCTAGAAAGCAAGATTGGTTCTTGTCATTGCGGATAGATATACCCGAGCCTCATAACTACATAAATAACGTTCTGGGCAACAACCCTTCAAACCGACACTTGATAAATAAATACAGTAGCAAGTCTTCACATGTTGGGATTGTAAAAACTAACAAACAGTTACGGATGCTCAAACACCATGACGGTCTGATGATTTTCCTTACCAGGTGCAGGCCGCAAAAGTTCAAATATAGCCAAACTGTTCAAATTTAACCCCAAGTTGAGTTAGCAACCTTGAAGGAGCAGGTTGCCGATAAGAGACACATCTGCTACTGCAATAAGGACTACGAGCAGATCGAGACGTTGTGTTGTACAAGTCCCAGCGTCTCTTGAAACCTCAAACATAACCACGTCAATCCTCCCTATTTTTACACAGTGCTTAAAAATCTACTGGAACAACGTAAAAACACATAGTAGGATACCATGGTAGTTGAATTCATTTGGAAGCTCCTTACACTATTAAGCAGCAATACGACAAATAGACGGCTCATACCACTGACTTGTCTCTAGCACAAATGTCTGCAGACAAGCTATCTAGAACTTGACTACAGACACAAAGGCATGGAAAGGCCAGAAATACCTGTCGGATGAGATCTCCTCAAACGATTTAGGGGCCCATTTTAGTGTGAGACTGCTTAAACATATTATGGAGCCTTCTATCTCTATTCCGTTTGCAAAGAATTTCTTCTCATCGTACCTGTCTCAGCAACACTGGCCCCACTCAGATTACTTAGCTCTCCGTGATGGTGTTCTTAGCAATCTACCATCTATAAAACATTGTTCTTCATAAACAAGATGCAGCAAAATACAGTGCAACTTGCAAAGGTATGTGGATGTACCCATTAATGCGAACTTTTTGTGCTTGATTTGCTCCTGCAAAGACATCAAATTCTTCATAGTTTCCATAAGCACGTCTGCAAACACCCGAATTCACGTCCTGTGTATGAGAGAGGTATGACGCTAAAGTTACAGAGAAGTCTAAAGAAAAAAGAAGACAGAATTTTAAAGCTAGACACGAAGTGCATCGACGGGCCATTCTAAATCTAGGGACGCAGCCCAAGTTCAAATTTATTGGTTGCAGGATGGGTGCTACAATTGACAAACTCCAAAGAATATATTCCTCTCTTAAAGGGTCTATCTGCACCCGAAAGACTCTTCATTGCTGCATTCCGAAAATGTGAAGGTCTCTGATAGCCAGACGAGAACCACATTTCGAACGAACTTGCAAAAGTTCTTCCAAATTAACAACGACATCCTAAAACCCTAAACCTAACGAGCACTACCATTAACAACAGATTAGTCCTAACATCGCGAGAATTTTGCGCATAGCAAAAACCTGAGACGGGGTAGCCATAACCCTGGCTGCGCGACTCCCCGCATCAGCGTGCTTCCAAATCTCGCCATCATATGTTGAAAATCTTGCTGTCCCAGCTAGACTCTGCCCGTCTCAGCCACAGTACCAAAATCTTCAAGCCTTAAACACCCCTACGACCTCCGCTTCCTCTCAAATTCCATACGCTGTTGACCAAGAGCTCTCTCTTCAGAAAAGGTGACGATTGCTGCCCGTCTACTACCAAGTATCTACCTACAAACAATCACGAGAATTCAAATTGCAATGCATCAAAACACGAAGCTCCAACACCCCAACTCCGAATTCCAGCTCCTCCACATACCAAAAGCAAACGCAGACTCTCTCTTGTTCCCCCTTCGATACCATCACTTTGTCTTATATTACAAATATGATTGCTTTGAATCTTTGCAGCACATTTCTACTTTATAGGAATAGGAATGTTAAAACTTGTATTATGCTATTCGTTAGATTTTTTGTTTCTTTGCGTGACATATTTTTGTTTTACCAAACCAATCTATCTAGTCTCCAAAAACTATTAAGTTATAATATCTATAAAAACTAATGTCAGCCAAAATTCATATTACTAAAACCATTAGATACTTCATTTATAAATGTTTCTTAATAAATGATTATATTATTTTAGTATTTCTAATACTTTTGTTAGACATTGTCACTAAATGTTAATCATGATTAAATTATAGGATTTTATCAACTTTTATACTTGTTGGAGATGCTTTTTTTTATAAATACATAAATATTAGAATTTTATACTTAATAATTTTTGAGTTAAATATTATCAACAAATATTATCAACATATATTATATTCTTTTTTGCAATCTAAGCAATTTTTTTAACAAAGAAGAACCATATTGTTGATTCATTTATACCTTTTTGTTAATTAAGTCTATTATTATAATTCTATCAAAACTCATGAGTCTTTTTAAGTTTTAAAAAAAATAATAACATATATAAGTAGGCTCTTCTAATGTAGGACATGAAAGTAGGCTTTAGTTCTTGTGCATGTTAGAGTTGCATTAAGTGAAATGTTCTACACTAGAAGGGCCTATATATTAGTATATATATAATTTTATAATATAATTAACCTCTACCCATAGCAACCATTCTATTAAATATAAAATATCCAATAACTATAATATTTATATATTTTGTTAGAGTCTTGTTAATTATTTTGGTTTGATCATTTTTTTGGATGGCACATGATAGTTATAATTACTTTTGTTTCTAATTTCTTTATGATGAGTGCTAGACATTGTTTAGAGCTAAATATCTTTATTACTTACAATACTCTTAGATATCCCATACAATAACATTTGTCATTAAAGAACAAAATAATAGTCTTATTTCTAATATTATCTAATTTTATATTTATAAATTTGATTATATTATTAAAAATATCAACAAAAACTTATTATATTTTTTACACTTTGGAATGAATATTATAAATTCAAGACTTATATAATAATATAATCCTATAAAAAATGGGAAGAATTGTAAGTATATTGACTTTAAAAAGTCTAAATATTTGTTTATTTGACATCACACACACAACTCTTAATGAGTGTTTTTACATCATATTTCATGCTTGGCTAATAACATCTCTTAGCCAACTTAAAAATTGTTATCTTTAATTTTTTAAATTTAATTAAAGAGTTGTTATACTTGTAAATTGATATTTTCTTTTACAAATTAAAATTAAATTTTTTTAAAGAAAATTATTAATTCCTTTCTTAAAGCAATAGTTTTTTTGAAGGACTTTTGATGTTGGCTTAATTGAACTCAATTTCATACTATAAAACTTTACAACACATTTATTGTCTTTGTTATTTTATTGAATTATTTTTATAAATAAAAATATATATTTTTTATGCAATTTAATTTGTATAAATTCTTCTTTTTAGCTTTGTGCATTTGGAACTTGATTTCTTTTCTTTTTCTTTTTGAATTAGCGGATGAGCTCCACATCCATAAGAAAAGATCATGTTTTTATCACTGCAACTTGACATTTAACAAACAAACAAACAAACAAACAAAAAAATCTATCTAACTAATTTAAATATAGATGTAAACTCTGAACTTTTTATTTACGAAAAGAATAATTAATTTGTAGAATTTGTAATAACATAATGCTTTTATTTTGATTTTCTAGCAACAAGCATAATTTTCAATGCCATTCTATTTTCTTAATATCTATTGTATACACATGTTTGGCAGATGCTAATAGACACAGATCTTCTAAAAAAATTAATAGAAAAATATATGATAAATTATTTTAGTTAGAATTTGTCAGTACAAAACCATCAAAACACAATATTGTTTACGTTGACATATCGGATGTCTAAAACATACATTAATGTTTTTTATCTGGATTTTTTTACATTATTATCATGGTTCATGTTATATATGATTCATATTAAAGTATTATAACACAAGTGAACTGACATGTAATCTTTTACAAGTAGAATTATTCGCAATGTTGATAATTAAGAACTTTGTCAATTTATTGATGAACTGTCAACCAGTTTTACAGAACTAAGTTATTGATAAATTGCTGCTCATGAATTGCATGTTAAACAGTATCATCCAAGGTCCATCCAAGGTCCATCCAAGATCCATCCAAGATCTCCCTTGTTTTCCAAAGCATAGCTTTGATAATCATTTATGAACACAATCGACGCGAATGGCCGCTCTTCAGGTAACATGGGCAGTTAATCTTTCTCCAACAACCTATTTCATTATTCTATAGACTTCATTTTTTACCGCATGGGCACTTGATTTTGTTTCTATAAATCGAATTCAGAACAGAGAATTTTCTCTCCTAATTTGTTGCAAAAGCTGTTACCTGTCGAATACGGTGTGACTCCCTCTTATAAATGTAATATAAGAAACAGATCAGGCAGAGGTTATTCTAGTGGGCCCGTAATCTCACAGCTACTGCTTGTTATCTGCCCAGATTCTGACAACGAAGCTACAAAAAAGAAAACAAAACAACCTCATTGATGTATGACAGTGAACAGCTATTTCATGCTTCATGCTTATTCGGTAATTAAAAACAAAAAACAAAAAACAAAAAACTGGAACTGTAGCTTGAACACAACTACGAAGATCTTGAGAAGCAACACATTTAATCTAGTGCCCCCATAAACTCAGTATCAGATAGACCTCAATGTATTAGCTTGGACGTCATGTCTCTTCTTGGCTCCAGGGGGATCACAAGCACCACTTGCATCGTGCCTGAAAAACTCCAATTCTTGACATAAACAAAATATGTCTTCAATTCACACAGCTCCCAGTCCTAAAAATGTTGGACTCCACACACAAGATCTTGATGGGTCTTTGCAGAGTCAATGCAAACATACTTAGAGAGCGTGCAAGCAGGAGACTATTCATCTCCCACACCATGTGCAATCGACTTTCATCTTCGTACAGGCAGTACGCTACGATGTATTTTAAAACTCAAGGAATTCATTGGTTGGGGAGGACTGTATGCGGAGACAAACAGTCAATTTCTCCTCAATAACACACAACCATTGACTTTATCTGCACGATAACACAATTTAGAAATCACTAAAAAGGACGCCAGGAAGCACATAAATAGATTTAACTCGATGACACAAACATGCCATCAGGTTAAAATGCAGCCCATCCTCCTGCAGCACTGCCATTTCTGCTTCCTCCCATCTTTGTTGTGGGAGGCAAGTTCTTCTGTTTCAGATCAAATCATTGTCCACACCAACATAATGTCAGAGCTAATAAAAAGTAGTGCACTAGTGAGATGACACATCGGATCAAAATAAATTACAGAAGCACAATCAGTTCCACAAGACTGATAACCCAGTATTAAAATAGCATAATTAAAAATAGCACTACGCATTAGTGCGAAGTTGTATTTAGGTGGTGCATGGGTATGGAATACCTCAAGCTGGGACAAATCCGAAAACGGATCGGTTGAGGACCTTCCTGAATCCCAGGACTTGTCAGAACCATGAGCAGATCCAAGACTAGATGCAAATGATGACCCAGAAGAAACAGGGCTAGAGCCAGAGCGTATTGTTTTGTTGTCATTCGGAGGAGGAGGCAATGGAGAACGGATGCGCCCGCCACCTGGTGGAGGTGCAAGTGGAGCCTTCATGCGACCTGTGCTGCTGATCGCATTAGTACTTCCAGTTGCACCAGATAACATGCCCGTCCCAGTCCCTGGCTTTGTTGTCTTCACATTTATCCGTATCGTTTCTCCCTCCTAAAGAAATATCGACATATTAAAATTGTTAGTCCGAACACATACACGAAGAGTGTAATAAGCACACAAAATTATCAAACATAAACCTATGCACAAGTACAATTGAATCAAAACGAATTTATACCAGTGCAGCTTTAAAGTGCAAGGCATAGCAATAAGATATAGTCTACACGAAAATGATATTTGGACACGACAATTATTCAGTAGTCTAAGTTGTTCAGATCATCGCGATAGCAAGAGAAATAAAAAAATACGCTAAAGCTCAAGGCTGCCAATGGCTAGCAGTCAACCTCAAAGAGAGAATTGCGAAAATGTCTTAATAAGAAAAGCTATTAATCCAAACTAACTCTAAATTCCAAGCATGGTTCATGAGTAGTAAATGAAAAGGAATATGCTAACTCCACGATTGATATTTGAGCAGTATTCACATATTTGCAAAACCTACACCCCAAAGGCGCTCAGACAGCAGGAGAAGAAACACACATACAAATTCATAATGAATGTCAACATTCACATCCAAAACTAGAAAACGCGCATTAACATACAAAGGTCATTGGCATAAGATACACAGTCCGAACGAGGTTGGGATCTAACGAAGTGGCCAAAGGCTATGATAAACAGCTCCAGGACTATGATGACTCCTGACGCTCCCATTGATGGAAATATGTGCACGGTCAAACCCATGACAAGCAAATCTCTTCCAATGTCGTCGACGCAAACTTAGCAGACATTTTGAAGGCCAAACCCAAGATAAAGGTGCTTTCTCAATCAAAATACAGCACAGGGGTCCTGACAACGTATGGTCAATAACATTCACCTTCAGTCGCAAATCCAATGAAGGTTGTGCAGGAGTATCGTCCTTTGAAGACCCTCGGGTTTCTTCCTTCTCTGCTTCCCTCTTCACATACTTTTCATGATCAGACAATGCCACATTGAAATCGAAAGCCTCGTTTCTCTCTGCGAAACCCAAACCAATAAACGCGTGCTTCACTCCACCATCGTCGATCCTTAGAACAAAATATCGTGACGAATCAACCACATTCTCCACTGTCACGTCTCTCTTCCCTGGCATTACTGGGCACGCCGCGAAAAGTTCTCCAGTGTTCGAATCCTCCAATCGGACCTCACACATGTCTTTCAAAGAAATGACCTTCAGCCTCCCACTCCAAATCTTGTCTGACTGAAGCCATTCCCCGCACTTGTAACCTCCGCTGGAACCCCTTGGGGGTATTTGGTATACAGAAACTTCCCTAACAACAAGCAATGTGTGCTCCAGTGGCTCGTCATCAGCGTAGGACATTATGAATGAGCTAAGCTCAAACTTTACGAGAAACTAACCCGTCCGATATTCCAACTCTCGTAACCTCCTACCTAAAGACCTGAGATCGATTTCCAGATCCAGAAACAAAAATAAGTCTACACCAAATTCAGCTCTGCAAAAGTTCACAAATTAGGTCTGCTTAGTCAAAAATGTGAAGGAGAAGAAAGGTCAAACTTAAAAGCGTGTCGGAGATTGATCTACAATGAAAAAGACAAAACACCTCTCTGCGACAGTTTAGCATTGACAATCCTGCTGTGTATAAGATCCATACTAATTAAGAGCTGCTGGGGAAATAAAAATTGTGCTTCAGTGAAGAGCAGAAGTGGCTCTCACTAACGCGAGATCGATCAACAAACTAGAGCACCGATGCAACTTAGGGTTTCATGTTCCCTAAACTCAAACCCGTCAGCATCTCCAAACATCAACTCGCAAATCTACACCTCTAATGCGTCTCCACTACTCAGCTTGCCACTAAATCAAAACTCACTTAGACTATCAAACTTAAAGCAAAGTGAGCCGAAACTCTTTAAACGACTCACAGCACCCCTCAGACACCACAATATGCAACATACGTACCCCTAACAAAATGTCGCAACAATAGCGCCAATACCGCACCCTACACCAACGCCTCGCAAACACGCGATGTCCGACAGGCGTCAGCCTAATCCGGATAAGGCCGAGAGGGCGATCAAGCAACTCTTAGAAACCGTTCAGCAGCATCCACAAAGCTCCGTCAACGTTGTGTCAGAGATCGAAGCGGAGCTTGACAACCTGCCCGCAACAAAAACACTAAATGGAGGCCCAACTGTCTGTCACTCAGCCGCGATGCAGATTGCGACATTGGCAAATTGGAATCCCGAAGCTAAGAGCGCAGCCCGAGAAAACAGCGCCCCCGATCGACGATGGAGCCCCAGATCTGATCACCATTTTCCGGGTAGTGCCGCCTTAGACCAAGCGTGGCTCCATGGGGGCACCACTGCGACGCGCAATTCGCCAGAACGGGTGAAGCTCCTACGTGGCAGGGACGCCGTTTTCCTACGTGGCATCTGACGTGACGTTCGGTGTCAGCGGCTGTATTGGAAAGGTCAACTCTTCATCACGTTCTCCTTCTTCCAATCACTTTGGGGTTTCTTCCCGCTTGCATAATTCCCGCTTGGAATGAAGCTTCGAAGAAGCCCACCACGTCAGCATCCACGTCGATAGACTGTTGATAAACTTGCACTCATTCGTAACTATCACTTCGTAACATTTTTTGTGAATAAAAAAGTTTTATTTTTTGTAGTTCTCCCCCTAAACAATCCTGGAAAACAGAGTCATGTGCATCAGCATAACTGTATTATTAACTCAACAAAACCCAAAGAATTTTTAAAAACAAAAATTAAAATATTAAAAATTAAACAAATAAAAATTAATCAGATTGATTATTATTTCTATCAGACTAGAAGGTTTGTACAAAATATTCTGTTAAAAGAATAATAAAACACATTTTGATGAATTACTGAAATTATATTAATACATAATAAACTATGTATATTTAAGAGGATTTTTAATTCAAGATGATTTAATATGAGACTTGAGTCCCATTTTAATTTAATATGAATTTGATGGCAAAAGCTTTAGCTAACAAAATACAATAATGTTTTTATAAAACTTACAAGTGTTTTAGTGAGTCTCAAGGATATGATATTCAACTCAACATATTGATTTCAGTTTTTATTTGATTTTAAATTTAAAACAGTTTAAAAGTAATAATGAATTTCAACGCATTATGTTTGTTTAAGGATTCTATTGTGTCAATCGTGTTTTTTTAAAAGCCTGAATTGATAAAATTAAAAAAGTATCTTGACACATGACCTACTAATATCTTTTATTTACTATTTTACAAATATAAGCTTTTGGTAAAAATAGCAATCTTCTTATTTTAACAAATAAAATTTTAAAGGTTTAAAATTTATTTTGTTAAAAATATCTTAAAACCTTGTATTTTTTAATTGATATAATATGTTATATATCAGCTAAAAAGAAGTTTCTTCATAAAATATATGTATATATATATATATATATATATATATATTTAAAAAATTTGAATAATTTTTTTGTTTTTAAACAAGAATAACAAAGATTCAATCTTTTCTAGTTGGATGCTAAACAAAATTGTATTTGGTAAGTAATAAAAAAAAATTAGATATATGATTCATTAATAAAATTTAGTGATATGACATTAATTGTACCATGAGTATTTTTACTTCTATTAATAATAATTAAATAGCTTGATATATTATTTTTATTTTTATATGTTTATTGAAATTGGTAAAGTTTTTTTTTTTTTTTTTGATATTCTTATCATATTTAACATTTATTATCAACCAAATATAATGAATAGTAGAGATCAAACTTAATTTTATATCTTATAAGTTTAAGATGGATTTTAAATAATAATAATAATAATAATAATAATAATAATAAAGTTATAAAATATATTTTTAATTTTTTAAAAGTTATTTGGACATGTTTAATTTTTTTTTAATAATATTTACAATTAGATGCCAATTAATTTTGTAGTATATCTAAAAATTCAAAATTAAATAAACAAGTAGTATTTAATTTTGTTTAACTTTTTTTTAATAACTTTTTAATCTTATAGTTTGGTATAAAGAACTTAGTCAATAATATAAATAATATATATTAGATAAATTATTTCATAAAATAATATTTTATAATCATATATTTACAAAGAATAAATTATTAGAGTATTATGCAAACTACCAATTAGATTCAAATTGTCTACTTTGAATAAAAAAGATATTATCTTTATATATTAAAACTATCAATCATATTATAATACATTATGACTTCTACTATAATGGTGGTAAATCAAAATTAATAATTTATCTCTGTTATCTAAGTAAATCCATTATAAATATGTTGTACGTGTCATAGACATAAGATTTGCTTTAATAATTATCTAATTAATATAGATAAATAGAAATAGATAAAAGTAGATTAATTTGATAATATCTTACAAAAAAAGCTTCCTAAAAACTTCATAGATATGGTTTCACCTTTATACATGTCTATAGGTGTTTGATAGGTTAGAAACTTGGCCAACAAATTAATCATGTGTCACATATGTTGATAGCTTATAAAACAAGCTAAGTATGTGGCACACATATAGTAAACTTGTCTTACAAGTTTGACACATGTCTTGTAAATTGGACATGTCTCTTGCAAATTGAACACATGTTGGAGGTCCTATAAAATGCTACCACATAGCTCTAAAATAAATAGTATATATAAAGATAAGAGTGAAGCTTTCTTTTTTCTTGTCAACTCTTTCCTCACTTCTAGTCTAATTCAAGAATCTTTGTATTTTCTAGTCTTTAATAATAGCCATTCTAATTTCTTCTTAAACAAATATACTTTCTTATTTTTATTTTGTCATTTTTATTTAATATGGATTTTATTGATTTATGCATCTTCTTTCAGCTTGTGTTCTTGATAAATTAACAAGAATGTGCATATAATATCAAAGCTTTGTTTTTTCTTGATTAAGAGTGGATTATTCCTTTCTCTTAATAAGATATAAGCATATTAGAAGTTATGGATTATCCACTTCTAAAATTAATATTGTTCCTAGAATTTTTATTTTTATTCTTGAATATTTTATTCTATAGTAAGAATAAACACTTTCTATTCTATTATATCATCATAGCACAACTTATTGAAATGAAGAGCACAATGACACAAATGCAAGAGTAAACGAGAGAGTTAATGCTTACAATGTATCAACTCAATATACCACCACAAAGAGCAACAAGATTAGCAAGAAGTAAAGATATAAAGATGATTGGATTTATTTTAATATCTACACTAAGCTATACTATTTCATTTACAATGTAATATTATTTGAATATCAAAGAATCAAAAATTAGTTTATTTAAGAAATTTAATGGCATAAGATCTAAATTTCAAAGATTCATCAATCAAGTATAATTAGTAATTGAATTTCAATCTCAAAGTTATTCAACTCAAGGATCACAAGTCATGTTTATTGGAACATTACTTTTAGATTATGTTTTATTATAGTTTTTATCCTTCCTTAAATGACATAATCCAATATTGGATAATTTGGAGGCATTTTTAGTGGAATTTTGATCTATGTATAGAGAATATGATGCAATTTGTATTGCAACCAATAAAATTTGTATCTTGTGACAAGACAATTGATCAATGATATTATATGCTTTATAATTTTAACAACTAGTGATTGACATCAAATGAAATAATGTTGCACTTATCAACCAATATTTTTATGGATTACAATATGATATAAAAAATTGATGTACAACTTACTCAATCTTTAAACATTGAATGAAGCAATCAATTTTGCTGTGAAGTGTGACAATTGGTTTTTTAAATTTTGATCTAAGAGTTGTACAAAGAAGCTTCAAAATTATTATAATACAATGACAATATTAATATTTTCTCAATATATATATTTTAAAGTAGAAGACATGTAAATTGACATGGTATGCTTTAAACTTCTTATTGAACAAGAAAAAACTCATCATTGTCAAGAAAAATTGTACCTATATTGTAAAAAATCTAAGCACATTGCTCAACATTGTCCAAAAAAAGGATGCAATTACAAAATGAGAAGTATGGCTGTTAAAAAAGACAATATGTCAAGAAACAAGTTAGTATAAAAAACTAAATCCATACATGTAGAAGTTATAGATGGTCGTCCATTATCTTTTGAAGATATTTCTCATGAAATCCTTCATATAAATATAATAATAGATGATCATAATAATTATATAATCTTTAATATAATTAATTTTTTATCTAATCCAATTAATTTAGATTTATTATGGCTAAAAAAATATAATCCTCAAATAAATTGGATTTCTTGTAGACTCAATTTTCCTCAAAGCATTAATAAAAGTTTTATTGATTAAGTAAAAAATCATAAGACTAGTATAATAAAACCTACACTTGTAGATGCAAAAGCTTTTATGAATACAATAAAAGAATGATCATCTTTTACTATTTATGCTACATCTATTTCTGATGGTAGAAAGATTTATAATCATATTTTAAGCCAGTGTCAGGGATGCAAGATAGCGAGTTAGCTAAGAAACAAGGAGAAGATTCAAAACTAGAATAATTTCAAGAATAAAGAATTGGATGGATAAGAACAAGAACTAGATTAAGAACAAGAGATTGGATTGATATCAAGAACAAGAGATTGGATTGATATCAAGAACAAGAGATTGGATTGATATCAAGAACAAGGCAACACTTTGGATTACTCCAAGACTTGTGTTGGCAAGATTGAGGTATTCCTTGGTCTTGCCTCTTATTGGACTTTCTAAGATTATTTTAGAATATTTTAGAAGTTTGAAGAAGATTCTGGAAGACTCTAAAAAATCTACGAGAGATTCTAGAAGTTTGAAGAAGATTCTAGACGGTTCTTGAAGACTACAATAGATTTTTAGAAGTCTAAAAAAGATTCTAGAAGGTTCTAAAAGGTTCTAAAAAACTACGGAAGGTTCTAGAAGACTATGGAAAGATCTAAAAAGGAATAACTTAAAATATATCCGTGACATCACCTTCTCTTTTAGCGACAAGTTTTACGAAGAACCGAAGCAATTTGATGATCAAATCACATGCATAAGAAATCTAGAATTTGTTGGAATAGAGAAGCAATATATTCCATCTTATATTTGTTGGTTATTAATTCAACAAGATCCTTGAGATGGCGTTGATGACTTCCAGATATAACCTCTATTAAACCAATGTCCCATCCAAGAATTTGCTCTTTGTTGCGACTTTCAAAACATCCCCCGAACATAATTTTTGATCCACTTGGAATCACCCTTTCAACTTTAAGGAGTATTATCAAAGCTCAAGCATTTGAATCAAGATTTTTGTGATGAGGACGTATCTCCAAAGACTCCAAATATGGCCTTACTTGACATTAGAATACTCCTTCTTTGGCTTGTCTATGTTCTTCAAACCTATCAGATTGTAAAAGATGTAATGGTTCTTTAGCTGCTTGTATGGCAGAATAGTCTTCTCACTCTTATTCTTGTAATTTCGTTCAAATGTGAAGATTTGATATGATAACTAATAAGCTTGTAGCAAGATCTATTCTATCTTAGAAAAAATATAAGTGTAGGTCTTGGCATGGCTCTCCCCTTTTCATATTGGTCTTCTATTGTTGATAGAAAGCATCATTTAAAAGCCAAGAAATGTTCTTGTCAACAAAATCTTCAATGGCAATTGAATCTATGTTTTTTAGGATATAGTTGATGGAATTTACAAACTTTCTGAGGTGTATTCTTGAAATTATCTAAAGGTTCCCATGTTCTTTCGCTAACTCCATAGTCCTTCCAATAGATGAAATATTCCAATTGTCCATGTCTTATACGCAAATCTAATATTTCATCCACTTTGTATTCAAATTCTAGATTGATTTCAATTGGAGTTGGTAGTAGAAAAGTTCTTTCAAGAATATTTGATTTATAATAGGTTTTTAAAAGCAAGACATGAAAGATTGGATGAATGCGCATGCCACTTAGTAATTCAAGATGGAAACTTATTGAATTTACTTGGTGAAAAATTGTAAAAGGTTCAAGTCTTTGATAGTCTAATTTTCGTGATGGTCGATTTGTTTGTATATTTTGCTAGAATAGTCAGACATGATCTCCTATCTTAAACTTTAGTTGAATCTTGCAATGGATGTCTGCATAGTCTTTATATCGATCTTGAGCTATTTGCAATTGGAATTTTAATTTTTCATGGATGGCTTTTAAGTACGTAGCTTGATTTTCTACGGTAGGACTTTCCACATCTTTAATTTGGAATGAATCTGTTCTAAGGTGGTATCCATAATTTGAAAAGAATAGAATTTACTTTGACGAAGAATATTTGGAATTATTGTATGCAAACTCAACCAAGGATAGAAGATCTTGTTAATAATTTATACTACAATAAAGATATTGTTCTAAGATTTGATTCACTTGTTTTGTTTGACCATTGATCTATGGATGATAAATTGATGAGAGATTGATCTTGACCTTCAAAAGTTGAAATAGTCCTCTCCAAAAATTTGATACGAATTGTGGTCATCAATTTAAAATAATATCATTTGGAAGGCCATGTATTCAATAAATATTATCAATAAAAAGCTTGGTTATTTCCTCTCCAAAAATAGTCTTGTTGCACAGGATAAAATATGCCATCTTGATAAGATGGTCTATCACTACAAAGATTGAGTCTTTTTTATGCAAAATTGGGAGGTTTATAATGAAGTCCATGGATAATGATTGCCATGGGCCTTTAGAAATTGGAAGGGGTTGAAGAAGTCCATATGGTTGGTGTCTTGGGATCTTTGTTTGGGCACAAATTTTTCATTATTAAATGAATTCTTTCACCAATTTCCACATTTGAGGCCACCAATAGTTTCTTGATATTAATTCCAATGTCTTATTGAAGCCAAAATGTCCAACTACTGGAAGGTCATGTTGTGCTTGAAGAATTTGAAGTCTTGTAGGATGTAGAGGAATATATAAGAGATCTTTGAAATATAACAATCCATCCTCAAATTTGAAATTGTTGTTTTCTTCCACATATATATTTTTTAGACATTGTCAAATACTTTTTGTAAATGGATCTATCTTCATTGCTTTCTGGATTTTTGTCTTGAGAGTTGTATCTATATAGGTAAATACTATCAATGTCTTCAACTGCAAATTAGGCGGCTTCAATATGACTAATTTTTGTTGATTCAATACAATGTCTTTTATTCTTGGCGCAAGATATGATCGTTGAGAAAAGACATCTGGTTTTTCTTGAAGTTTTCTTGAACGATATATAATCACAAAGTCAAATCAAGATAATGACATGCTCTATCATGCTTATTGGCGATTTAAAACTTGAGCATTGATAAAATATTCCAAATTTTTGTGGTCGGTATATACCACGATCTTGTGTTGAGCCCTTTCTAGCAAATGGCGCTACTCTTCAAAAGTATCAACAATTGCCAAAGAGTTCTTTGTCATGGATCTCATAATTGATCTTTACGGCTAAAAATTTTCAAGAGTAAAATGCTACTGGATATAGTTGATTATCGTCTCTAATTTGAGAGAATACGGATCTAAGTACAAAATTTGAGGCATCCATTTCTAGAATGAATAGTTTTGTTAGATCTACATGGACAAGTATAGGGGCTAAAGTGAAAGATTCTTTTAGCTTCTTGAATGCTTCTTTAGCCTTGTCATCCCAAATAAATTTATCTTTGCATGTGAGTCGCGTTAATAGAGCCGCAATCTTAGAATAATCTTTGATGAAGATTTTGTAAAAATTTATAAATCCTAAGAAATATTATACATCTCTGATTGATGACAGTTGTTTCCACTCTATAACAGTTTGTAACTTCTTTAGATCCATAGAAATCTTATTTTTAGAAGCAATATATTCTAAAAATTTGACTGATGGTTGATGGAAAGAGCACTTCTCCAATTTGGCATATAATTTATTTTATCATAGTTTCTCCAATATCTTACGTATATGATATTCATGTTCTTGTTTATTCTTAGAGAAGATCAAAATATTGTCCAAATAGATGACTACAAAGTCATCTAAGTATTCTTATAAGATATCATTCATCATATGTTGAAAGATTGCAGGTGCATTTGTAAGTCCAAAAGACATAATCTTATACAAAATGTTGTCTTTTATTGATCTCCTTCTTTAATCCTGACTAGATTGTAGGTGCCTCTCAAATCAATCTTTGTAAAGATCTTTGCCTATCCTAATTGATCCAATAATCCTAAGATTAATAATAATAGATAAAAATTTATATAGTTATCTTATTCAGACCTTGATAGTTGACACATATACGTAAAGAACCATCTTTCTTCTTCACAAATAACATAGGAGCTCTTGCAGGTGATTTTGAATATCTAATAAAATTCTTGGCTGGATTTTCATCAATATATTCCCACAAGGCTGTAAGCTCTATTTGTGACAGTTTGTAAATTGGACCAAATGGAGGTTGAGCTCCATCTTGTAATTTGATTGCACAATCTTAAAGATGGTGTTTTGATAATATGTCTGCTTTTTTCTTTTCAAATACGTCTTTAAGGTCACTATATTGACTAGGAATATCTTGCTTTGGTTGCTCTATTGGATCTTTCATTGGGATAGCATACAATGCAAATGCAGTCTTTTTTTTTGTTGCCTATATAAATGCTTTAGCTCTAAGGAATGGAGCATTATCTCGTTTCTTCTTTTGATGTTTGAATCTTGAGGAAATCTTTTGTAAAATCTAATCAATATCAAGATTATATAACTCAAACCAAGGAAGTCTAATGACAATAGGATTTATCGGACATCGAATGATGTTGAAAATAATTTGTGATACTTGATCTCCTAATATCACTTCCAATGGTTGATTTTCTTTGATAACATTTCCTGATGCAAGATTTCATCCATCAATGACTTCAATGGGTATAAGATGGATCTTCTTTACAAGTACTAGATTGTGCTTAGTTGTAAAATCCTTATCCATAAAGCATGTTGAGGCTCCAATATCTAAAAGGATTTTAGTAAAAATCTCTTATTTTAGGATTCTTATATATACATGAAATATAAAACAAGATATTAAGTTCGGAGGTAGGAAGAGATTTTTTTTTTCTGCTTTAAGTTTGAGGGTGTCTAACTGCAAGGTCCCTATTGTGGTTGGACGTTGTTGTGAAGTATATACATCCATATATAGAAACCTAACTTAACTATCTTTTCTTCAAAATTTTATTAAGTTCTTTCTTTCTTCTTACCAATCTAAGTTTTTATATAATTTAAAAAAAAAATTCTCACTTTCTTTCTTTTTCTTTGGTTAAATTTTTACCTTATCTTTAATCTTAACTTTAACTTTGATCTAGCCTTGAAACTTTCTTTTATTTCTTTTATTTCTTTTATCTTTTTTTTAATCTTAGATTTTAGTAGATTCATGGTTATATTTGTAGATATAAGGAGTTTTGACTTTGAGGTTGAATTTAGGATTTAATAAGATTAAATAATAGATTTGGATGTCAATAGTCGGCTACCATTAATAGTGCTGACTTGGAGGATTAGATTTGGGGTTTTTATAACTTTAAACTATTAATTGTTGACTTGGACTTTAAAGACCTTGGCTGCGACTTCTTTGACGAGCTCAGAGGAGAAGAAGACGGGGTTTTTTGGCAAATGCAAAGAGGTATTGAGAGAGAGCTTCTTCTTGGCATGAGTTTAGGTGGTAGAAATGCACAATTCGGAGCTTAGATGAGAGAGATATGCTTGTTTGAACTTAGACTACTAATATGACACCTATTGTCACTTTTCAGGGTATATTAGAAGTTTTAAGATACTAGCAAGAAATCAGAAAGTTGGATTAGAAACTAGACTTCAAGCTACACATTTTACGCTTAAGAATTGATAGAAATGAGTTCAGAATGAGTGAGATATGGCTAGTTAAACCCAGCAAATTAAACTGGGGTTTTGAAGAAGTTAGATAAATAGAAGGATTTGCTTTAAGCTAAAACTTGAGATTCAAGAAGAATTTGAAGCTCATTTTTGGTGTACATATTACTTATACTATAAATAGTCTATGTCTACAATCTCATATCAATTGAAACTTTGATTAGGGAGTAATGGCAAATATTTTCTCAGATATCTAGGATTTTGATTTTTAAAAGTATCTGCCAAGGATTTGATGATATCTAACGATCAACAATGAATTCATAGCTCAAAATTTATGTGATGAGGATCAAAGATATGAGTTATGTTTTCCAAAATTTTGAGCTTATTTAAATGGCTGGATCTTTAATTATGAATTTTCAAGTTTCAGGTTGAGATTTGACTTCTAAAAGTATCTGCCAAGGATTTGGTGATATCTAATGATCAACAATGAATTCACGGCTCAAAATTTATGTGACAATGATCAAAGGTATGAGATATGTTTTCCCAAATTTTGAGCTTATTTGAACAAATGAATCTTAAATTATGAATTTTCAAGTTTCTGGTTTGGTTTTACTTATATAATTACTTGCTAATATTTTGATGATATTTGGTGATCGGTAATGAATTCATAGTTGAGAATTTTTGTGAAGATGACTAAAGAAGTAAACTCTATGCTTCCAAAATTTGAACTTATATAAACAACTAGATTTTGATTTATAAAATTCCAAGCTTCTAGTTTCTTGATTTATTATACGCATGGTTTTGTGACTATAAAAAAAATATTTAAAAAAAGTTTATGCAAATTGGATCCAACTTGATTGTAAAGAGGGACCTTGCGTCTACCTGAAGCAGACTTTTGCCATGACAACGTCTTCATTTTTGGACCTTTCCAATTCAGCTATTATACCTCGTGCTTTAAATTCTTTAGACTTGTTTGAGCAGTTTGCTGCCTTGAGATTGGATCTTTGATAATATAGATATAAATTCTCTTGCCGATATCTAGTCTTTTCTACTAGTGTTAATGACTTGAATTGAGTTGCATCAATTTGTATAAGCTCAGGATATATTAATGGCTTCTCCGATATCCTTGAAGATGTAGCAGATGTACCTTGATAGGTATTATTGAAAATTGATCACCTCTCTTATCATAATTCAAATAGGCGATTGTCACAAGTAATGACTTGAGCTATGAGTTCTTCTAAGCTTTCAACTCTTGATATTGTGATCAATAAATTCTTTACATCATCTTTTAAGCCATAACAAAATCGAGTCATAAAGGCCTTATCATTCTAATCGAGATCACAAAATCCAAAAGAGCTTGAAGATCTATAAGAGTTGCCACTCTATTCTCTGTTTGTGAGGATGCATCTCCATTAATCTGATCTATTTTCCTATTGATAAAAAATAAAAAAAAAACTATTAGTATAATATTTTCTATACTAAAAAAAATATCTTTAAATAATTAATTTACAAGAGGATAATCCGCAACTTCTAAAATGTAGTGATATATCTTAGAAAAGGGATAATCCACTCTTTTTAAAGAAAAATCAATTGTAACAAGTAAACATATCAGTCTAGAGGGGGATAGTCCGCACTCCTCTAGAACGCAATAGTGTCTTAAAGAGGGATAATCCACTCTCTATCAAGAGAACAAAGCTCTAATATGATTATATAAGCAGTCTTGCTAAACTGTCAGGGATGTAAGATAGCAAGTTAGTTAAGAAACAACGAAAAGATTCAGAACTAGAATAATTTCAAGAACAAAGAATTAAATGGACAAGAACAAGAACTAGATCAAGAAGAAGGGACTAGATTGATATCAAGAAAAAAACAACACTTTGGATTAGTCCAAGACTTGTGTTGGCAAGATTGAGATGCTCCTTGGACTAATTTCTTATTTATATTACAAGGCCTATGTCTTATTGGACCTTCTAAGAGTATCTTAGAAAATTTTAGAAGTTTGAGGAAGATTTTGAAAGACTCTAAAAAAGCTATGGAAAGTTTTGGAAGGTTGAAGAAGATTTTAGAGGGTTTTTAAAGAGTATAGCAGATTCTTAAAAGATTAAAGAAGGTTCTAGAAGGTTTTAGAAAGGTACAAAAGATTTTAAAAGACTACGGAAAGATCTAAAAAGTAGTAACTTAAAATATATTCGTGACAGTTAGTACTAATATTAATAAGATATTTTTGAGAAAAAGAATACAAATATCTTTTTAGAATATCATCTATATAATTACTTAATTGATTTCAAAGAAGAAACACAACTTTCATTTAGATCAATCTATAGTTTATTATAAAATGAGTTGATTGAACTCAAAAAATATATTAATAAGAATTTGGCTAAGAATTTCATACGCCATTCAAAATCTCTAATAAAAGCTCCTATCTTGTTTATGAAAAAAAAAGATAGAGCACTATAGATGTTTGTAGATTATCAAGGAGTCAATAAGATTACCATTAAGAATAGATACTCTCTATCTTTAATATTTGGACTTTTTGATCAACTAAATTAAGCTAAGATCTATACAAAAATAGATCTACAAGGAGCATATAATATGGTCCATATTAAAAAAGGAGATAAATGGAAGACTACATTTTAAATAATATATAGATATTTTAAATATAACGTTATATCTTTTGAACTTACAAATGCACCAACTACTTTTCAACATTTCAAGAATGATGTGTTTTATGAATTCCTAGATAATTTTGTTGTTTACTACCTAAATAACATTTAATCTATTCTAAGAATGCAAAAAAATATAAATTACATGTTTATTGTGGGTTACAAAAATTTGAAGATACATGATTAAATGGCAAGATAGAAAAGTGTATATTTCACACTACTTAAGTTGACTTCTTAGCATATATCATTTCAAATAATAGTCTCAAGATGGATTCTAAGAAAGTCTAAACAATCATGGACTAGAAGATTTTAAAAATACTAAAGGATGTACAATACTTTTTGGAATTTGTAAATTATTATCAAACCTTCAACAAAAATTTTTCTCAACTTGCAGTTCCACTTACATGCTTAATTTGTAAGGAAAAACTTGAGTTGAATAAAGAAGTAGAAGCATTGTTTGAAGCTTTAAAAATATTTTTTTATTTTTGTATCAATTTTGTATTGGATTAAAATTTTTAAGGCATTTTTTTATGGAAATAAATATATTAGACTTTATTTTAGGCACAATATTGTTACAAATGGGAATAAATGATAAATTCCATCCAATAGCTTTTTATTCTAAGAAATTTTCAGTAATAAAGATCAATTATAAAATCCAAGGTAAAGAACTTCTTATAATTAGGGATTATTTTCAAGAATAGTATCACTATCTAGAAGGCGTTTCTAACCCAATCACCATTGTCATGTTGTAGTTTGGCTACTATATGAAAATATTGTATATATATAATGAATGTATAATTTATTATATAATTAAGTGAAAGCCATATCAGTAGATTTTATTAATTATAGAATGTGATTAGATTATTAGTTTAGAAGAGATCCATTAAAAAGATTATTATTGAGATTTATACAACCTTTTTTTTTATTAATAGTAATTTTGAGGTTGATTTTATATTGATAATAGCTTTAATATATCTTGAGTCACCTTGGTTAGATATTGGTGATCCTTGAGATCTTGCTTACTTCTTTTATTTGATGTTTATAACACATATTATGTAAATCTTATTAAAAAAATGATTAAAAAGAGATTTTTAGTGTGAAAAAGAATAGTTAGGCCATCTATGTGGATGAATGGAGATGGATGATAGAAGACTCTATTCCTATTAGCCAAAAATCATGAACAATAGACTTTAAGAAGGTTGCTTGAGGGCTTATTAGAAATTAGAATTTATTTTTTAAAGGGATATCAATATTAGAGGCTAAGATCAGCAAGTTTGGATTTTTGGATATGATTTTGGTGCAAAATTAATGTGATTTGGATTTTTTATGATAGAGATATAGGCGCTAAAAGTTACGAGTATAAAAAGCAATAGAGAATTGACAACTGGTGTTGGAAAGAGCACTTTTTTGGCTATATTTTTTGTAAGTGGTTCAATGAAATTTAAACTAGGATGAAGGAGATATTAGAAGTTAAAGTCAGTGCTTGTAATTAAATGGTAGTAAGTGACCCTACTTAAATAGTGGTTATATTTTGAATTATATCTTAGGCAATTTGAAAAGTTTTTTACTTAAAATTTACAAGAGTGAATATATTCATGTCACAAGATTATGTGCAAAAATTTTGTGGCATTAGGATTTTAGATTTGTGAAATATCAAGAAAATAGTACTCAAGTGTCTTTAAATTAGGGTTTTAAGCACCTGCTAGGATTTTTAAGATATTGGACAATTGGAAGCAAATCTATAGTTGATTTTTTTATAATAAATTTTAATAATATTATCTATATTTTTAAAAAAAAATTATAGAAATTGAATAGTTGGATCAAAAATTATTGAACTTTAAAATTTAAGAAGAAATAAATCCTTACAAGTAAATAAGCTATTGAAGATTTTTTTTAATTCCAATTTGAGGCTTTTGTACAAATCTATTTAAATATAAGAGGTTTTACCAATATAATTCTTCTTTTATAAAATCTTTGTGTTATTTATTTTTTTCATTAAAGACAAATCACTTATTAAAATCTTATCAATAAGTTAAAGATAAATTTTCTACAACTAGGTACCTAGTGTATTCCTAGATAGAAGATCATGTCATACAACATCATGTATATAGATCACAAAAACCTTAAATACTTTATATTAACATATATATATATATATATATATATATATATATATATATATATGTATTGAATTGTCATCAAACTTGTTGGAGCATGTCTTTGTCAAAGATTTAAGTTTATTATCACTTATTGGCTAAAAATACAATATGGTCTATTTGATGCCCTTTCTAAACATTTTTATCTTACACCAGAAGAAAGAGATACAATTTTTGATTAATAAAAGATGATCTTGTTGAAGCTAGAATAATTTCATCTTAAAACAATGAAATCAATATTGAATATTGATTCAACTTTTTTCAAATAAGTCCAATCAAATATGTCTTCAGATCCTCTTATTTATGATATTAAAAATAATTCATCTAAGTCTTATGATACTTCTAAGTTTAATTTCAAAAATAATCTATTCTATTTTGAGAAACACTTATATATTTTAGAAGGTGAAGCATGTCTATGTGCTCTTAAAGCTTGTCATAGCTTCCATGCAATTGGAAATTTTAGGTACAATAAGACTTTGAAACTAATATCAAAAGATTTTTGGTGGCTTCAAATACGAAAGGCAATTAAAAAATTTGTGCAATGATAAGATGTTTGTTCAAGATCAAAACTCCTTATTACTAATCTTATTGACTCTTCCAACCATTTTCTATACCATAACAATCTTAGTCTTTTGTTTCTATGGATTTTATTATAAATCTTCTAAATTCAAGTTCATATGATTTTATATTTGTGATTGTAGGTTGTTTCACTAAGATTGCATATTTTGTACTAAATGTAAAATCTATTATAGATAAAAAAATAGCTAAATTCTTCCTTGACAATATCTATTGCTATCATGGATTTTAAAAAGATATTATATAAGATAGAAGAATATAATTTGTATTAAAATTTTGGAGAATCCTTTTTAAAATATTGAAGGTGGATATAAAACTATCTTCAGCTTTTCACCTTAAAATTGATGGACAAACGAAATGGATAAATCAAATTTTGGAGCAATATTTGAAGTGTACTATCAACCATTATTAAAATGATTGGACAACTCTTTTACCATTGTCAAAGTTTATTTTTAATAATTTGATATATTCTTCTAGTCAATAAACTTTATTCTTTATCAAATATGATTATCATCCAGAATTTGATACTTTTGACTTTTTAAAAGCTAATAATTCTATGGCAAAAGATTTGACAAATTGATTGTCAAAGTTACATACAACAATGAAAGTACAATTAAAAGAAGCTCAAGAATGACAAAAGATTAATGTACATGTCTATAGCAAGAAACAACCTTAATTCCACATGGATAATAAAATATAGTTACTTTGTTGTAATATCAAGACTATTTATTCTTGTGAGAACTTGGATTATTGTAGGCTTGGACCATTTTGATTTGAAAACAAATTAATCCGGTTACTTATTGATTATATTTATTAGAATCTATGAAAATCAATCTTGTATTCCACATGTCACTACTCGAGTCATATAAGACAGTGGATATATAAGAAAGAAGACAAATGCCACCACCTCCTATAGAAATAGATAACAATAAAAAATTTGAGGTGGAAGATATTTTAGATTCAAAATGGCATCAAAATTGGTTAGAATATCTTATACATAAGTACAAATATGATATTAGTGAATACACATGGAAACTATTTAGGAATCTAATAAATGCATCAACAAAAGTCAATATATTTTATTGGCGACATTCATTAAAATTAAGATGAAGAATCAAGAAAATCTTTGCTATAAAATAAAACAAGTTTAATAGAGATTTCATTCTATCTTATATCATTGTTTGCTATTCCTTTGAATTTTTTAGCACTAAAGAGATGGAAAACCAACAATTAGGAAATTTAGCTCAAGAACTATCGTTTGTTGATTTATTAGACGAGAAATTATGACTATCACAATCTTCAAGACAATGGAATAGAAATGAAGATCCTTAAGAATGACATGTTCTTCCTTGAATTGACAACAAGATATAATGTGTTTAGTATCACGACCTTGGAAGAAACTCCTAGTGTTTGATGATACTTTTAGAGATAGGAATTACTTCTGATGGTGTTCCAAATGTTTTCTTTGAAGGAAGTTATGAAGGCCTTAACAATGATCAAATATTAAGGTAGTCCTTTTATGTTAATATGAGACACTATCAATGGTTGAAAAGACCTATTAACTACATTCAAAAGGGATAAAGATCAGAGTATGTGACAAATATAATTCAATCCATCTTAGACTTCCTTAGCATATAATCACTGCTCCTTGTGGAACTTGTTCCTAGAAGGGGGAGTAATGTTATAGACATAAGATTTATTCTAATAATTATCTAATTAATATGGATAGATAGAAGTAGATAAAAATAAGTTAATTTAATAATATCTTATAAAAAAACTTCTTAGAAGCTTCATAGACCAGGTTTCACCTTTATACATGTCTATAGGTGATTGATAAATTAAAAACTTGGCTAAGAAATTAGCCATGTATTGTGCATGTTGAAAGCTTGTCGAACAAGCTAAATTTGTGGTGCACATATATGAAACTTGTCTTATAAGTTTAACATGTGTTTTGCAAATTAGACACATATTGGAGGTCCTATAGAATGCCGCCATATAGCTCTTAGATAGATAGTATATATAGAAACAAGAGTGAAGCCTTTTTCACTCTTGTCAAATCTTTTCTTGCTTCTAGTTTAATTTAAGAGTCTTAATTTTTTCTAGTCTTTGACAATAGCCATTCTAATTTCTTCTTGAATAAATATACTTTCTTATTTTTATTTTGTTATTTTTATTTAACATAGGTTTCATTAATTTATGCATCTTTTTTTAGTTTGTATCTTTAATAAGACAAGGTCTTTAATCTCATTGTAAATAATTTTGCTAATATTTATCATGATTTTTTTAAAATCATAATATAGTTTGTTTTAAATTCTTTTTTAAAAGTTTTTTAGAACTATGATATTTATTATATTATAAGTATCAATTTTAAAATTCCTAATTATATTAAAATATTAAGCTAATAATCTATAGATAATTCTTAGCTTATATATATAATCATGGATTTAATAATTTAAGTATAATACAACTATTCTTGATAATAATATTTGTATGATATGTATATTATCTATTTAGTTGGTGATAATAAAAAAGTAGCAATCTATAATTATAATAATATGTAAAGTTGAAAAAAATAAAATTATTAAACTTTGATCTTGTGACTTTTAAATCAAATATTTTTGTATAAATTTACTTAATATAAAACATGTAATTTGTAGTGCTTTGATAAATATTTTAATAAATATTGCCATATTATAATACATTTATGTGATAAAAAATATAAACAAGAATGATTTCTATCTAATAATCAATTATCTTAGTTCAATAGGAACTCAAGATACTTAAAAAAGGTTTTATGAAAGCCTCTTAGATTATTTTCTTATCTTAATAGCTAATAGATAAAAGTTAGTTATTAATTTTTCCTTCTAGGTTGTAGGAATTCTTTCACTACCTTTAAAAAGCCATAAATTAATAAAAATAGGATAGAAGAGGTAAGTAGTTGATATGGATGATATTAAGATTAAATTGAGGGTAGGATCAAGCTTAAAAATTCTTATGATAGATAGGATTGATATCCAAGGGTCGACCATATATGAGACAAGATTAAAATCAAAACTCTAGCCACAAAAATGGCCACCAAGGACAAGGTATTAAGTCATTCGAAGATTGGCAACTAAGATTGGAGAGCTAGCTTTAAGCTTATTATAGAGGCATTAGACTTGTTTCTATAGGATTTAGGAGGACTTAGCAATCATTATCTAAAGTCAAGGTTTATATTGGAGATTGGATTTTTATGCAATAAAGTAAGGCTAGCACTTTTAGAAATTCTATGCAATTGATATAATATCTACAATAAAAAAATTGATAGTATATAGATAATTGAATGTACTAAAATCGAGTAAAAATTTGTGATAATCTAATAGTGCAACTGGGATTTATTTGATCTTTAATACAATGAGGTACCAGAAGTTGGCAATTTAGAGTTGTTTAGGATTCCTACAATATCTAAAGATCTATTAGTTAAATCAAGATAAAATTTGGCATAATATTAGAAGATTTGAAGATCAAGCTATGTACCAATTTTTATCTAAAGTTAATAATTGAAGAACAAGAAATTACTACTGGGATATCTACATCAACTTTCAAGTTAGTGGCTGAGTGACATCAGTGTGGTTTTTGATTGATTTTCCACAATCTATAAGTTGGATTGGGCTGAAAATTTTTGAGCATATAGAAGACTTATTTTGGTATTTGTGTGCAAAATTTCATATCAATTTGATAGTCAAATTAAGAGTTATAGCTTACTAAAATTTACTAATTAAGGTTAGGACTTGCAAAGAGAAATCATAGTTGCTTAATTGAGAAGGTAATAAAATAATTGAATTTTGTGTATAGTTGAAGTTACTAAGAAGAGTGTTTTTTAAACACTTTGTATTAACTTAGGTGCTCTTATATTGAAATTTGAATCATATTCTTCTTATATGGGTGAAACCTATTAAGGTTTCTTGAGTATTTGTAAATCACAACTTCACCCTACACAGCCAAGTGCCCGATGCATTCCCAAATAAGACAACACGTAATACAACAACATACATCTAATATCTTCATATGTTATAGTGAAAAAAAAGAAATCTATTTTAATTTGATATAGTATTGGCAAATTTATTAAAATATTTTATAATACACTTTTAATCTATTAAAATATCCTCTTATACATTTGGCAAATTTTTAACTTATTATTATTATTATTAATTAAGGTGTTTTGATTATATATATTGATTATTAGATATTAATATTACAAGTATAAGATATATTTAGTCTAATAGCTCTATTATATATAAATAATTCAATTTGATAAAATTAAATTTTATAACTTGGATATATTATTTTAAATATTATTAAATTTATTATGATTAATTTTTTTAAAAAAAAGAATGATAATTCAAGAATTTAGAGCCATAGATAAGTATTCATATAATATCATATAAATTTATAAATAATATTTTAAAAAATCAAATAGAATTTTTTTTTAATTTTTAGTTTTAATATTATTATAATATATATATATATATATATATATAAATATTACATATTTAGAAGTAAAATAAAATTTATAGATATATTTATAAATAACTTTATATTTAAAATAAATTAACTATTAAATAGATTAACATACTAAAATATATATATAACATAATTTCTTTGATTTTGTATTCATACAATATTGTGTAAATTTTGATAGCTTATTTTTTATTATCTATACAAATAATATTATTTCAACTTAAGTGATGTAAAATACTAAACTAATTTATACACATAGAAATTTTAATGTTTTAAATTTATTAAAGAATAAAACTTTAATAAATAAAAATATAATAATTAAAAATTTTATTTAACATATTTATTAAATAAAAAAATATTTTAATTTATACTATAAAATTTGGATTTCTTGATCTTTATAAAAATTCTAATATTGCATCTATAAAGTTTCAAAATTTGTCTTAAGTATATTAGTATAAAATAAAATAATATGAGCGATTAGCTACTTTTAGTACTTTCTATTATTAAGATTATATTTAAATATACTTGAATATATACTTAGATTAGTTTTTTTTAATTTAATACAAAAATAGAACTTGTAGATATGTATAGTCAAATATATATATATATATATATTTTAAATTGGTACAACCATTGCTTTTCTTACAATAGTCTAAAATAGAAGATAAATTCATAATGTAATGATTGCTAATCTTCTATTAAAATTATTTGATAATGATAAAAAATGATAATAATGTTGTATATTAAACTTAAGAATATTTGGTGTGGTTTGGTAATACTTCTTAATATAAAGATATTAATATAACCATAAAAGAAGATATATATAGTAATTTGGGTGATATTATTTGAATAACTATATACAGTAAGATTGTAAAAGTATGCCTAAAAATTCAACATTTAAGATGGATTTTTCTTAATTCTAATAATAATTGTATATGTTTTAAGTTATTTTATAATCATAGATAAGTCATACCAACTATTAATAAAATTTAATTCATATTCTCTTACATATAACATATTAATTAAAAATTATTATTATTAATTTTGTTGGAAGAGGGAGAATGTTGTAGTTAGAACTTGAATTATAAAACTATCATAAAGAATTGAAAAAATTTAAGTTATCTGGTCGTAATGATTATATGGTGTAATGGTAAAAACAGGTTTTGTCTGCTAATTACTAATATCATGACATTTAGTTCTTATTCTACCAACATCAATTGTTAGAAATCAATTGTGAGTTTAGTAGAACTTTTCTATGTATTTTTACTGATATTTTTTGGTTGTTTGCCTTTTTAATTATTTAGGTTGAAAAGACATAAGGTAATTATATTTTTTAGAATATCTATAAAAATTATTTTAGCATTTATCTACAAGATTTATAAAACTTATCATAAATATATTTATTTGCAATCATATATATAAATATATATTTCAATTATTTTGGCAAGAAAAAAGAATAGAAAAAAGTTTAAAAATTAAAGAATACTTATCAAGAAATTTTGGTAGATATTGATTGTGTAATAATACAATTTGTAGAAATAATTACACCTTATTTTGCAGTATATTAGCATATAATTGATCTATGGCATAGGCAATTAATGTCACCATGTGTGTTTTTTTATGATTTATCATTCTTTTAAAGTATTTTTTTAAAAAAAATACCATTTGAACTATAGAAGGAAAAAAAAAAAAAAAGAAAAAAAAAGAAGAAGTTTTTAGCTTAAATATAAAGTGTTATAAGAAACTAAATTAAAATAAGATTGCTAATTTAAAAAAATAAAATAAATCATATCTCATTTTTAATAGAAAACTAAACAAATAGTGGATTTTTTGCCTTATAAATATTTCTACAAAAAATGGTAAAAAAACTTATGAATTTAACAAGAATTAAGAGATTTTGCAAGCTCTTACTAGTATTTTAGTGTTTTTATTTGATTTTATTGTGATGCATATATTACTGATAAGAATTTTTATTCTTTTTAAGTAGAAAACCAACTAAGGAAGACTTCTTGGTTTCAACCTATCAAAGAATTTAAAAATTGAGGCATTTCACCTTGTCCCCTGATATAAAGACTCTCTTACTAATAATAGTAAAGTAGATGCACTTTGTTCTTATATTTGTAATTTTTTCTGTCATGAATGCATTGTCAATATTATTATATCACACACACACTTATATATATATATATATATATATATACATACATATTTTATTAACTTGCATGAGTGTAGTTTAAATGCATGGTCAATAATTTGTTTCGATATCTAGTAGTATTTAATTAATTTTTGAAAATTGAAAAAATGAGAATTTATTTTTGAGTCTCCGTAGAATTTTTGCGGTTGAAGAACAGAGACTTGTGAAAGCTATTACTATGTTTGACCGCACTTGACTGCCCAGCCCTCAACTTGCTACCACAGCCACAGATCCACTCACGCAGTACCAAAATACAAGGACATACGAAATACACGATACACCATATTCAAATACCAATCAACTACCAATTGGATTGATCCCGTTTCTCGCAAACGTGAACAACTAATCATGCACTAATCAGATGCTTAGTGGAGACCAGAAGGGAGAAATTAGAAGCTGACGGTGATTGCCTTGGTCTGCTCCGCTTCGCCCCTGCTCTTGCACTTCCTCGCAAGCCTTGCTGTCCGCTGTTTGCATAATGCAGTGAAGCTTCGTAACTCGTAACTGGCCTTGGAGTACTCTCTCGCATCGCAACCCTACGCGCGGCACTTCTTGTCGATGCCGCTAATCGGTAATCGGGAGGCGCGATCGGTGACGAGCACTCGCAGGAGGGGGGTTGGTATGAAGTGGTAGAGATTGGTTGGGAGTTTGGAGCTGCGGCGAGGAGGAGCAGGAACAGGGGAGACGAGGGATTTGCGAGGAGGGGGGACAAGGAGTGAGGCGATGAGAGATGAGACCTTGGAGAGGATTTGATGCGGTGGATGGAGATGGTGAGGCTGGTGATGGCGATTTGAGGGTTGCGCGAGGGAGGAGGTGATTGGGGTTGAGCCGGGTTAAGAGTGATTATCCGGAGTCGGGAAGCAGAGTAGGAGGGTTAGGAGGGGGGAGCTATGGCGTGGCTGGGTAATTTCACGGTGAGCGACTTTGCAGGCGCGGTTACGAAGCTGAGCGAGAGTGTGAAGAACATTGAGAAGAATTTCGATTCGGCTCTGGGGTTTGAGAGTGTGGAGGGCAGTGGTCGCGATGGTACGTGTCGCGGATTCCTTTTTTCTTACACGTAATGAAGGGTTGTTTGTCTGGGGCGTGGTTTCTGGTAGGGTGTGATGCTGGGGACCATTGAGAGCTGAATCTTAGGGAACAGATTTGGGATTTTGAGTCCAGATCTACGTGTTTGATTGGTTGTGTTTATGGTGGGATTTAGGTTTAATGTAGTTGTGATAGGGTGAGTTTTCAAGTGAACTGACGCATTTTGAATACATTGCGTTATTTCTTTGTGGAAAAGGTCAACCGGCGGCAGAAAGGGCTGCTAGTGTGTTCCAGTCGTTTATTCCCCCTTCGCTTTTGTCCAAGACGTCTGAGACAATTCTTGGAACATCGGCAGCGTCTGAGAGTACGCCCTCGCATTTTGACAGCGGTTTGAAGCCAGAATTGACCCGCCAATCTAGTGAAGTCGTCACAACAGAGGTACTTGAAAACAAGGATAAAGGTGGCAGTTCTGTGGAAGCTGGTGCTCGTGCGACGGAGGTTGGGTCGTTGGATGCTCGGCCTTACGAGGTCGAAACACAATCTTCGACTCTGCCGGACTCGTCAGCAGAAGCTGGCATTTCTGGAGAGGAAGTGTTGATTTCCAGCGTGAGGGAAAATAGACCAGGTAGTGACGAAGAAGGTGAACACTCTGTAACAGATGGCATTGTCCATATGGAGGAATTATCGAATGCTGAGGCTGAGAAAAAGTCGTCTGAACAACGGACAGAAGTGTCGGAGCTTGTTGTGGAAAAAGCTGAGGATCTTGGAAATGGTATTAGTGGGGTACACGTATTTGTCAATGGTGTGCAAGTACCGTCAAAGGATCAGTCAAGTTCTGCTTTGGTTGCTCCTCCCTCCTCTGAAATTCTTGAAACGAGCAGCAGAACGCATTCAGCAGAAATGGATTCGTTGCGACCAAAGGATATCGTCGAGAATCCTAGTTCCATTGTCGATACATCTATGCAGGGAGATGATAATGCGCAAAAGGAGTTGAAAATGATGGAAGCTGCACTTTTAGGTGCAGCGAGACAAGCTCAGGTATCTCATCGTCCAACTCTGGAGAATAGAAATTGCTTTTGATGTTTAGATTATTTTGTGAGCTTTTAGAGTCTTACTCAAGTAGTAGCTGGATCATGGAGCCCGATCCACATGGTTCAAGGATGTCGGTTTTGGTATTTCGCTGCGGGGTGCAGCAAAATCTCATTCGGAAGTTTAGGTCGAGTATGTTTCTTCTTATGTTTGGAACGTAACGATGTCATGACCTACCTAGTGTTTACTTTTTGGCAGTCAAAAGCGGACGAGATTTCTAGGCTTATGTTAGAGAATGAAGAACTGAAGTCTTCGCTTGAGGAGCTCAAGGTAACTGCTGGTTTAGGATCTTTTGAGTTGTGAGTTAACAATGCACTGACACGTAACACCAACCAATTTTATGAAAAAAAGGCTCGTTTGCACTAGATCGGTATCAACTGCTTGAAATAGTTTTGAAGCTTTAATTTGCACTTGTGTCATTAGATGGAAGTGAGCAGCATCTTCATTAGCGTTAGCGGTATGTTCTAATGAGTTCTAATATCCGAAAAGAAGTGGGAGGCAAATAATTGCAACATTCACTTAGTTGAGTCATCTCTAATTGCACCAGCTCTTTACTTGCATTTTTCCTAGGTGCAGTGTTTTGGCACACTTGTAGGTGTAGCTCAAAGGTGCATTGCTCGCCGACAATTTTTGAACTGTGTGCTTAAAATGCTGTATGGTGCCATCTTACTGTATCTTATTGGATTTTGCAAGTGGGAGGGAATTTTAAGACGCAGGAATGTATTTTTTCTTGTTTGTTGGGTGTATCAGGACTTTCATTGAGCGGTAAAACTGTTCATACAGATAAGCATTGCTTTTACTTTCTATTTGGTATGAATTATAAGGAATTCATGGAGGAGGTTTTTGTGGGTTTGTGTTTGCAAATGGAACAGAAGAAGTCAAATGAAGCAGATTTAGATGTATTGCGAGAAGAGTATCAACAGCGAATAAGTTCTGCAGAACGCAAGGCAAGTTAGAACCTTCACTTGCGCATTTGCCTCAAATATCAGAACAGAGGAATGCTCAAATATATTGATCGATTGTTCTTTTTACAGATGGTTTGTGAAATGCCCAGTGTGATAAGTCTTTTGTTTTGAGGTTGAACTTTACATTTTAGTTTCTTGTTGTGAACAAAATACTTAATTGGGTTCTTCAAGACAAGAGGGACTGTTACTACAATGTAGACATGCTATAGGTACTGGTCTCTGTTGTCTTCATGAGAAGTGGCCATAGAAATATGTGACTAATTGATCAGTCTGACAGGACCTAAATTTATAGACCAGTGCACCAATCTGGAGTTACCTTAGTCCACAGTTTCTTTTAACTTCCTTGCAAAGTTTCATGTGATTCTCATTTCCTGGCGTGTGGCATCGGAAGCAACTCGTTTTTTTTTATTTTTTTTATTTTTTTCTTTTGTTTACGAACGTTGGGCCTCTTGAACGTGAAGAAATTGCTCATTTTTATGGTTGCTTTGCAGGTGTATGCACTGACGAAGGAAAGAGATATGCTGCGGAGGGAGCAGAACCGGAAAAGCGATTCCTCAATGCTGCTAAAAGAAAAAGACGAAATTATTAAGGCAGTCATGGCTGAAGGTTATTCTGTCATAACATATCTCTTTGCACTTCAGTAACGATCGTTTTAAATACATACACAGTTAAGATCTGTTACCTCGTGTGATCCTGATGTTTGTGCTTATGCCTTCTGCTCCGTACAGGTGAAGAGTTGTCCAAAAAGCAGGCAGTGCTAGAAGGGACAGTAAAGAAGCTCCGTGCTCAGGTTCGGGAGCTGGAGGAGGAGAAGAATCGGTTATCCTCTAAACTTCAGGTAAGTTTCAACGAAGAAAAACATTTTCTCTTTCACTGTTATATGCCCGATAATTCAGCTCAAAGAATTATGCTTGTTTTTTTCCGAGTTAGAGCAACTGCGTTGTTAGTGGACATTTGCTGTTGGAATGTTGGCTCGTGGTTTCAAAGCTTGAATGTTTTGGTTCAGTTACATGCTTTTTTCATGTTCAATCATGTTGCGAGCAAGCTTGACCTCTGGAATAGATAATTTTACAAATTGTTGAGGTGCTTTAGAATGACCAGGATCTATATTTGTTTGGTGTTTGATGCAATTCTGAACAATTCCAGAACTCATAACAAGCACAATTGAATCCATTTTCGTAGGTAGAGGAGGCGAAGGTGGAGAGCATGAGGAAGGACAAGGCAGCCACTGAGAAAGCCCTGCAAGATGCTGTGGAAAAGGGCCAGACTGAGCTGGCTGCCCAGAAGGAATTTTATATCACTGCTCTTAATGAAGCAAGGGAAGCTGCAGCATTAGCCGAGGCTCGAGTTGATTATGAAGCCCGAGCAGATCTAGATAGGCGATTGAAAGAAGCTAGTGAGCGAGAAGCAACTCTTGTGCAGAACATTGATGAGCTTCGTCAGGCTCTCACACGCACTGAGCAACAGGTTCACTTCATGTCTTATAACATTATCTGTGTTATTATAGTTTTGCTTGCGTGTAGCTCGTATTTTTTGAGTAGTGCTTACAGTCGAGTCTTGCTGGGAATTCTTACATCTTATCTTATTATTAGAAAGCCATTATTCTTTAAGACCAGGAGAAAAAATGCACCACATGTGGTTATCATCTGCAAAGCAACTTGGTAGTCATGTAGCATCTATATGCGACACGCATGCTGGACTATTTTACTTATCAAGATTTACTATTATGGTAGATGATTGATTTTTATGTACCATGAAGTGTAGCTTCCTTCAGTTTCAGCCGTCATCAAGTGTGATGTATAATTTTGTCCATTACCTAATTATTATTCGACTGTAATTGTTGATATTTTACTCAACAGGCTGCTTTCCGAGAGGACACATTTCGAAATGATATTGAGGATCTTGAGAAGCGTTGCCAGGTGATTTGAATCCCTACACTATTTTTGGACTGTGTCAAGTATCCCTGTGTCTTGGAAGTTCTATAATGCCTTCTTCAGTAGCTACGCCTGGTTCGTGGTAGAATCTTTTCCTTTAATTGGTCCCGATTTGCTTCCTTTCTATTTTTATTTTTATTATTATTTTTTTTCTCTAGTGATTGCTGGGGCCTAGATATTAAATTTTAGGGTTAATGTAGGCTGCTGAGGCACGATATGAAGAGCTCAGTTCGCGCATGCCAGAATCCACCAGACCTCTTCTCAGGCACATTGAAGCACTGCAGGTATGTGTTTATACCTTTCCTTGAGAGAAACTTGTAGTTTAGGAAATCAGCCGTGGGTCCTTGATTATGCTGGACCAAGTAGCCAATTATTTCTGTCTTATTCATGGACAGTGGGGAGTCTTTCATGTTTAGAAGGCTGAAGAATGTAATTTGTTGTTAGTGTTGCAAGCATGTATTATGCGAGCGATTGTAGCAGGCGTCTGGCCTATACCTCCAAGTTGTATTCGTGTAGTAGGTGCTTTACGCTGACGAATCGTTATGTGGAACACGAAATGCATACAGGAATCAATGACAATGCGTACAGAGACATGGAATGGTGTGGAACGGTCATTGAATTCCCGCCTTCAGGCAAGCCAACTCTTCTGCACGTTTTTAAATCTACCCACCATTCACTAGTGAATATTCTTGTCAAGTTTCCTTGACTTCAACTGTAGTGATATGATCATGCGTTCACTCTCTCGCTGGTAGATCTGTGATGTATATTAAGTGCTTTCATATTGACTGGAAATTACGAATTATGATGGAATTACAGCAAGCAGAAGCCAAAGCTGCAGCAGCCCAGGAGAAGGAGAGAGTGGTTAATGAGCGTCTTAATCAAACCTTATCACGAATGGCTGTAATGGAAGCTCAGGTTTGTGTTGCTCTCTGGAAATAATGGCAACCGTTCGTTTTTCTCCATTTTTTGGTTTTTTTGGTTTTTTTGTTTTTGTTGTCCTCGCATGTTTGCTCCTCACTTTGTGACTCTGCAACCTTCCTTCAATGTGGCATGTTTTCAGAAATGTCTTATACATTGAGAGTTGGTAAGGGAGTTGGGAGTTTTGTAGCTCCTTGGTCGGAATAGTGTCCTCTTGTTGGTTATTCAGGTGAATCATTGCAGTCTGTCTGGAAAATAAAAGTTAGGAATTAAGTTCTTCCATTTCAGTTGTAACTTAACGTTTTTGTGGGCATAACGCAGGTAAGCTGTGTAAGAGCAGAACAAGCGCAGCTTCAACGCACTTTGGAGAAAGAGAGGCAACGGGCATCTGAAAATCGTCAGGAGTATCTGGCTACCACAGAGGCTGCTGCCACTCATGAAGGCCGTGCTCGTCAGCTTGAGGAAGAACTCAAAGCAATTCGCAAGCAATATAAGACTGAGCTCAATGAAGAGAAAGCTCGTCGGGAGGCTCTTGAACAGGTATTACTGATGTGCTGCTCGAGATAGAGTGAATCGTGTGATTAGTCATAAATTTCTTGCACGTCTTTGCCGCACGCACGCACGCACGCACGCACTTTGCACTAATACAATAATATATTAGGTTCTTGTTCGTGTGCTTGGGCGTGGTATCCACTGCAGTTGACATAGTACTCACCTTATTTCGAGTTTTTACAGGTTATTGCTAATCTTCCATTTTGCGAATAGGTAGAGTCCACAGCTACGGGCTCTTATAAAATGTATCGTTTTTGTATTATTGTCTTTTCAGGAAATAGAGCAAGAGCGAGCAGCACTGGCAGAATATGAGAAACGCATTAGAGCAGAGGGTCGGGCAGCTGCAGAGAAAGCTGTTGCAGCCGCTCAACCCAACGATCCTGGTGTGTTCCTTGCTCTTTTCTTCTTCATTATGTTCTTATTACCAAGCTTGTGCTTAAGGCGCCCAAACCGTGAGGAATTATCTCAAGAGAAAAGATCTGGCATGATGTTATAGGTTGCCTCCCATGTGGACATTTTGCATTTAAAGTAGTTAATCAATTAATTGTTCGATTATTATACATCGAAAGATTCTCAGCAAGGTCTGCTTGTGCTGAAAATCTTGAATTTGCATTGCTCCTATTTAGTTTTATTTAGTTTACTAATCACTTAGCAACGGAATGGGCCGTTCAGGAAAAGGTTTAAAACGGTGGCCCAGCATGAGTAGTCAGGGAAGCATGGAGGAGAGTCTTCTATTACAGACCTCATTCGACACACCTCAAGACAAGTATATTGGGCATAGTGATAGACATAGTGGCAGATTCAGTTTTAGTGATCGTCCTCCCTCGCCAGCAATTCAATTTGGAAAGTTCACGTACGAACAGCTTGAAAGTCATCTACGTCAAAAAGAAGGAGAAGTGGCCTCTTATGCTTCTCGATTGGTATGCCAATACATTTTTTTGGTTAGATACATCTGAGTTCAATCGGATATGCTAGTTGCAGTGCTTTTTTTTTGTTCTAGTGAACTAATCGTGTCGCTGTTTTTGTGCTCGTTCTTGAATTGATAGCAATCAATTGAACTTTTGATCATCCTGTGTCGTATTTTGGATTAACAGGCTGCTCTGGAGCTGACTCGGGACTCGTTAGCTGAAGAGTTAGTTAATGCGACTACTCAGGTATTGCCATGTTTCGTAATCATTGTGTTTGTCATGTTTATTCTCTGTTGCTCTCTTTCTCAGTGTGTTTCCATATATCCATAACGTGATTTGCTAGCGCAGTCCATTTGACAAGGTTGCACTTTAATGACGGTGGTGACACATAATCTCTCATTATTTTTCATTACTTTTTCATGTCGGTCTGTGATGATTACTGGTGGTTTTCTCCTAAGAATAGGTCTATCCTCTAAACAGAGAATGTATTGAAGCTTGGGTTGCCTAAGGAATCTGTGAGCTGCCATACAGTCAATTTGTAATTCATTGGTTAGTTCTCAGATATTCTACATAACACGAACATTCAAAGTTCCTCCTCACAAAGTGGGCGCCCTAATATTAAGCTCACTAAGTAAACTCTTTCTGAGGTTGTGACTGAAGTGTAAGAGTATGTGTGCACATCTTATTATACGTTCGCTGTCTTATAAACCTTTGTTACTTTATTTGTGCATTATAGTACAACAAATCTGTGAGGTGTAATTGCTGTGTGACCTGACCTTCACTTATGTGGGTTTGACAGTGTGAGCAATTGAGAGCAGAGGCCAGTTTGTTGCCGGGTATGCGGGCTGAGCTAGAGTCTTTGCGCCGCAGGCACACATCAGCCTTGGAGCTCATGGGAGAGCGTGATGAAGAGGTTACTTTTAGATTATTCTGCAAACTTTCTTTCCTTCACCGCTTTGCTCCTCTTTACTTTTATGGCTCAGGCTGTTGACAGTAGCACATAATCTTCATTTAAAAAGAAAAGAAATATCATTGTAAGCGCAGAAACTGCATTTTATAGTTTTGTGTTACGTATACTGTCAATTCATCAAGAGTCTTGTATTTATTGCAGGTGGAGGAGCTCAGAGCTGATTTGGCAGATGTCAAACACATGTATCGAGAACAGATTGATATGTTGGTGGGACAGGTAAATTTTCTGAGTTGATCCACAATTGCCGCAGTTTTGTGATGCCCTTGATTCTGCAACTACTCGTGTGGCTATGACTATTTTTTCACCGATTTGAACTCTGATGTCTAGATTTTAGTGATTTCGCTTCAGCCTCTACTTTCACATTCTGATAAGTATGGTATGGATAGATTTATTTGCACGTAGATATGTAAGAAACATAAATCTCTTGCTGCTTTGAACAGAAGTAAATCTGTGTTGGCATGCAGATTGAAAGGCTCAGTGCAGCTGTGGGGCGTAAGTAACTTCATTTATTCCATCTATATATATATATATATATATAGATATATATGCCTCCAGATTCTGACCTATGTTACTGCAGTGACGTTGATAGTATCTCTAATCGATTGCCAGTACAGCCGTACTTCAATCCATATCTCACGTCATTAAACTTGTAATCAAGGCTGTGATCTGCCTTAGCTCAAGTGGCAATACTGTTTCAAGATACAGGAATTGGTCCCTATGCACAGGAATTGGTCCTACATGATGACCGGCAGTAGGTTGATGTAGCCCAAATCCCACCTCAGCAATTGTTTACAATGTAGTGCCCTGGTTAAAGCCGTAGTACTTTTAGCTGTAAGGTAATTTAAACTCTGATTCTTTTAGAATTGCGCTATCGCCATTTGTGATGCATACCTTGTATTTCGTGTTTAAGCACATTCTTAAATCCTTGCGTTGGTGTCTAGCTGATTCAGTATGTGGGATCGAAGCAAGTGAAGCTATTTTAGGCTTTTGGTATCACTTGTTTACTTTAGAAGGTGATGAGGTCTTAGAATATGAGACTTGTGGTCAAGAGTCTGTATGATTCATGAATGGCTGTTAAATGATCCGTAAGCCACCTTCAATGAATCGTCGTGCATGAGTTAGGCCTCTGCATTCTCGTTGGCTAGAGCTCCTGCTCATTGAAGAGTTCACAGATGATTTGGATTGGGAAACTGTCTGGTTTATTTTTTTAGATGACAATGTGCACTTTCAGAGTTGACTAAGACAGTCTTTTGCAAGCTTTTTGTCTTTCATTGAGGTTATTATTATCTGGTAGCTCTAATAAGTTGCCAGTGCGGATGTTTCAACCAGTTAAAAACGAAGAGGCTGATTTCACATTATGTGATAAAGCATAGTAAAGCGTTACTGTTAGGGAGAAGGAAAAGTGTTTGTGACTTTGGATGATGGCATTAGCTCCTGACCATGGCAGACTTACGTCCCCCCAAACTGACTGTTTATCAGCTTCATCCGTCCAGTCGGGCATTATGTAATCACATGCATTATATCGAAATGAGCACTCAGAGCGGAGGTTAATCCCACCCCAGCAGGCAGATTCTTCACAGCACAGTTCATAAATGCTTCTGATTATTGTGTTTAGACAACTCTGCACGCACCACAAGTCAAATCAATTCTAGCTACTGTGAAAAGAATGGCGAAGAATTTGGTTTTACTCTAGCTCGGCCACTAAACCCATTGAAATGAGCCACCTGCTGTAACATTTGACTACCTTCTCTAAGGAATTTATCACTTCGGCATTCTACACGGATGAGTTGAAAAGAGGGGGTCAACTTACTGCTGTTAAGAGCAGAATTCTGGGCGCTCCTAGTGAAAACTTTACCTGGCAAGGTCCAGTTCTCAACAAAGTCACCCAAAATTCTTTCCAGAACGGTGGTAGCACCGAACACCCCCTACTGTCTTCACTCTCAACTCATTTGCTACCAAATCAACCTCAGCAATCTGCATTTACAAATTGGATTCGGAAGGTAAAGACAATCTTACCCCGCACATTATTTGAGTATCGTTCAGAATGCACCACGCCCACATGGTAATATTCCGATTTGTGTCTTTGCTCGCCATGGTGTAGCTCAGTTGTTTATCTGGTGCGCCGAAAGTATTTGTTCTCACCAACAGAGACGTTTTCTGGAATGTTCTCAAGAAATCGAAGTTGAATTCTTTGATGACATTTGGCATGCTGCAGTTGTACTCCGCTCTGACAAGGGGCAGCAGGCAAGTCCACACTAGGATCACATTCCACATTGACACTCACAATGGCAGTCACCCAAACCCTTTTGCTTCTCAATGCAAATCTGGTCCTCAGATGATTCCTAGCAATTAGGTTCGAAAACAGAAGAGATTGAACGCAGGGTTCTAGCCATCAACACACATTCCTCGCAAACGTCATTAAGAGAGCTTTTGAGCAGTGGCCCTTCAACAATCGAACGTGGTCGCCTGATAGGTCGATATACAGGATTCTGGCGAGAGAGCGAATGCATTCAACCACAGGCATGGCTGTTAAACTGCAGATTAGGGTTTCTCAAGGCGGATATCAAATTACAGCAACAAGGGGACCCACAAAGGCCTGTGTGTGACGCAACGTTCATCGCTGGCTTCGAAGATTGCGTCGCGTTGCAAAGCCCTGCAACGAGAAATTTAGCTGCCTGTTGGGTTGAATTCGGCGAAGCCGGTGGTCGTCGTCTCCGCTGTGATAGGGAGTTGTAACCGTAACGATGGCCCTTCCACATCACCCAAGAGCCAATATCAGAACTACCTCTGGTAACGATGGCTTGAGTTCACTGACAGAACTTGCTTTTTGCTTGGGAGTATCAGGAGTCCTTCTGATAACGATGGTTATGGATTCACTGAAGGAGTGAACATCTCATAAAATAACAAACCAAACTACTCGAAAAAAATTCTATCATATTTCTTTAGCAAGTTACCACATTTTTGTGGTTGTTAACTTCATTTTAAAATTTTAAAATTATTTATTTAATTATTTATCATTATTATTATTTTGAACATTTTTTATGAATAAAACAAGTTAGCATAGAATTGCTAAGATAGACTGGAGTAAGCCAGTGGAAATACTATAACACATATGGTTGGGTATACTATAATGAGTTCCTATAGGATTGGTTTGAGGAAGGACCAATTGTTTGTGCTTTGAAGATCATCCAAAGGCTTTTTGGCCCATTTATAGACTAAAACTACTTTAATTCTTTTTCACTTATATTATCCAATTTATGGAGCTTTATAGAGCTAATATTTTTATTATTGCACTAGATTTGGTGAAGGTTAGAGTAGTTTTAAGGTAATTTTTATCTTTAAAGTTACTTAGTCAAAATGATTTATTGAAAAGTTGATGAGAAAAAAAGATCTTAATTTTTTGGGCCTAAATAGTTTAAAAGAAATATTTATAATGATGTATATAAATTTACTAAATGGTGTTGGATTTGCTAAAAAGAAATTAAAATAATAGAAGAATTATTTTTATAGTTATTTTTTAGATTTTTTAGATTTTTTTATATTTTATACTTACACAAATATTACTTATAATAACTAAAAATTATACCAAAATTATTAAAAATATATGTTCTTTTATAATATTTCCCTTTTATGATGTTAAAACAGATGTTGTCTTTTTATAATGTAAAAATGTATGTTGCTCTTTCACACATGTTGCCCTTTTTAATTGTATGTTGCCTTATTTTATGCCAAAATATTTTTCACAATGTTATCCTTTCATGATGTAAAAAAGGATGCTGCCTTTTGACAATATAAAAATATATATAGCTCTTTTATATATGTTGTCTTATTTTGTGTCAAAATATTTTATGTGCCCAAGGGCATAGATTTTTACTAGTATATATATAATTTTTTTTTATATTTTATTCTTAATTAAAAATATAAATTTATCTTTTAATTGAGCTTAACAATAAAATATATTATTAAAAATTATATAAATATATATAGAATATTCCTATTTGAAATCTAATTTCTTATCTATAATCTCAATTTTTTTTTTAAAAAGATATAATAATGCCTACATATTTTTGTTTACTTAATAGAAAATTAAAAATTAGACAAAAGAAAAAAAAATGCCATCTGAACATGTTGGACGATTACTCACATAGTACAATCTTTTAAACATATAAAACCTAGTCTTTAGGTGGTTGAAGATTTGAGTATACAAGCTATGTTAAAAGAATTAAAAATCAATAAGTAATAAATAAAATATAAAATATAAATCCTTATATTAGATTATGAAGTATCAAAGAAGATACTAAGAAGAGATATAAATTTTATTTAATTCAATTATAAGTCTGATATTATTTATTTTAAGTATAATTTTAATTATTTTTTAATTAAAAAAATTTAAAGAAATTGAAATAGAACTAGAAGATAAGATAGGATGAGATTTTTGTACTAGTTATTGTTTTTTTGTATATTTTTCATCTATATCTAAGATACATCAATATGTTATAATTTTTTTTCTAAGATCAATCTTAGATTTTTTAAAAGAATAAATAAAAAATACTTTTTATAAAATATAAATTTTCTTAGTGAAATTTTCTTAGTATATATATATATATATATATATATATAGTTTTTATGCCTAATATCTTACTTAGAATATCCTTATATATAATCTATAAGAGTTTTTTTTTAATTAAAAATAATAATATAAACCATCACAAATACATGTATATCTTTTTATTGATTTTTTTGTTTTATTTTTTGTACCATATTGTTTATGAATATATTTAGCAACAACATTAAGGATAATATATTAGATGCTAAGTACAATCTTTTATCTACTTCAATTACTTGTGTATCATTAAATTTTTGGTTTTGAAAGAAAAATATATAGTTGGATACATCAATAGTTTACACATAATATTTAAAATTTTAAAATCTAAAAAAATAATTTAATTTAATTACTTTAATTAATAATATATTAATTTTTTAAAAAATAAGTTTAAAAAGATGGGGTTTGTATCAAATCACTTTAAAATATTTAGTTTTAATTTTGAAATTAGTAATTATAATAGATGTAAAAAAATCAATAGGCTTAAATTTAGAATTAAAATTTATCTTGATTTATTTCTATTAAACCTATTTTTAAAAGATTTGATTTGATATAAAGATAGAATGTCAAATATCTAGGTTCTTTGTAATAGAAAATAGAGTATTAAGTTTTATAAAGAATTAAATTTGATATCACAGTATCGTATTATGTATTGTCTTGTTTGAGAATACACCGAGCACTTGGCTATAGAAGATATACTTGTGTATTGTAACTAATCAAGAACTTAACAATCCTAATATAATTCTAAATAAATTTCAATCAAATTTTAATTAAATTTTAAGTAAATCCTAGTAAAATATTAATCAAATCTTAATAAAATCTTAATAAAATCTTAATAAAATCCTAATACAACCATAAGTCAAATCCTATTTCAAATCCTAATCAAATCTTAATTCAAATTCTAAATCAAATGCTAAGTCAAATCCTAATAAAATCCTAATGAAATCTTAATATCCCAATGAAATCCTAATGAAATTCTAAGTCAAATTCTAATAAAATCCTAATAAAATCCAATAGCAGATTTAAGACCTGAATAATTATTAAATCAATCATTGATCTTCATTCAAAATTTATACACCTGTTAATATACTAGTAAAAAATACACATACAAAATTTGAAGGGATTTGAACTTACCAATTCAGAAAAGAGGCTCTTAATACTCTTCGGTGTTGGCCACTCTTCTTTTCCAATCTTAATATTGATCTTCCAACATTAATATCTCCCTTTTGCAACATTCATATATTTTAAAATTTTACAAAAATATTAAAAATTAAATTAACTATTAGTTCAAAAAAGAATTATTCCAATCTAATTAGCAAATTGCTCAAAATCATAGAAATTCTCATTGATCCTTAAAATCCAATTTCCAAGATCCTACCTTATTAAAACTCCATTAAATTAAGCTTAAATTCATAATAGATAATTAGTACAACTATAGTCATAAATCCATAAATTTTCACTTATAGATCTATTACAGAACACTCAATATGCTCAAAAATACAAATCCACTTTATTTCTCAATATCTAGAGTCATCCAAATAGAACTTTGATTTTGTATAGCTTTTACAAAGTCATTCAAAATCCAAAAGCCTTAAAACTAATGTTTAAATTTTTTTTATTAAGTTTGCTCTAAAATCCTATTTTTTGATCAACAAAAACATATCCCATCTGCCATAGGCTTACAGTTTTGTATCTTGAGGTTTGATTTCAACCTTGGTTCATAAATGATCCTCCATAAGTATCAATCTAAGATTTTCTTAGATAATTTTTGCTAGAAACTGTTCTTTACTTGATCTTAAGATGCTTATAGTAATAGTTTTCCTAATCTATCTTATTTTATCTTATTTATGGTCCTATAAAGTAAGTAGAAGTCTTTTTTTATAAAAAGGCAGCATTAATACTAAATATTTTTACTACCTCTCTATTTCTTTTTATCTATATTTTTTAAAGTAATTTTATAACTTAGCCTTCAATTAAGCTTCTCTATAATATATGTCTTCTTTTGCTCTTTCATCATGTAGGTGTGTTACAACACAACAACAAACATATAATGGAAAAAAATTCTATTTAGTCTAAAAGATTTTAAAAGATTCTACTTGATCTTAGAAGATTCTAGAAGGTTTTAAAAGATTCTATTTAATCCTAAAAAGTTCTAGAAAGTTTCTAATGACTTTAAGAAGGCTCTAATAGATTATAGTAGGTTCTTATTGGTTCTAAGAAGGTTTTGGAAGATCTTAGAAGGTTCTAAGGGATCTTAGATGGTCATAGAAGGATCTTAGGCTTGCTTCACCTCCAAGCATCAAAAAAATTCTTCAAGGAGCTTCCTTGCACTTAGTATATATAGGAGTCAAGGTTGAGGGAATCTTTAGTTTCAACAATGCAATTCTTGTGGCTCAGCTTGAGCCTTCTTGTCTTATTCTTGTGTCTTGTTGTACCTTCTTGCTTGTGATATTAAGTGAACTTCTCTTGTTTTAGTTATTTGAACTTTGGAATCTTGTTTTATTTGAGTGGTGTATCCATAATACTTGAAAGGAATAGACTTTGTTATATTTTTTAGTATTTGATATTTTTTACTTATTATTCTTTTTAAAAATTATAACATCATATTTAATATTTGTTATTATAATTTTTTTTTTAAAACTAAAAAATTAAATTGAGTCAAAGATTAAAAATAAAATATTAAATAATATCTTATAGTGATGTCTATATATGATTTTGTAATAGATAATAAATAAAGATGAAAGATTATTGGTTTGTGGAGGTTTTAAATTTTTTAATGGATATAGGTTATTTTAATATAAAAATATTGTTGCTTAATAACAAAAAAGAAAGATTATCAAATGAAGCTTAAAGAATTGATTGTTGTTTATTAATATTAGATGTTGATACAAAAAATATTATAGCTATGTATTTTGATTATATTTTGATTAAAAAAATAATTTTAATTTTAATCTCTTTAATATGATAAATTAAGGTGTTATTTATTATTTATCAAAATTGGTAAATTATTGCTTAAATAAAGATGTTAATGATCAACCATTATTAAAATAGATAACTTTAATAAATTTTTGGAATTCTAAAGCCATTCTAAAAATCTTATTTGGTGATTTTTTTATAAAATATATTAAAATTATAAAATATTTATTTGCCATAATCTAAATATATTTTTATATATTTTTATACTTTTAATATTTAAAATATTATAATTTATTAATATTAACTTTGAATATTATTAATTGAATCTTCAAACTTTATATATATATATATATATATATATATAGTATCATAGTACAACATAATAGTCTTTTTTTTTTTTTTTTTTTTTTTTTTAATAAATGTATACAAGATAGAGGGATTTTATGTAATTTAAAGATTTAAAAAATATATTCTATTTTAATAATTGAACTTGATAAGAAAATATACAAGTTGATATTAATTTTATAATGAGCATTTAAAAAATAAAATCTTCGAATCTATCAAATTAAAACATATTGTCAAGGACAAGAACTCAAAGGATGTAATAAATAAACAATATGTATATCAAAGAAAGATGATAAAAAATATATATATATATATATCTATATTTAAGAAAAAATTAGAATAACTATTATCAAAGATAAAAAAAAATTAGAGACTCTTAAAACTAGATTAGATGCAATAAAGGCATTGATAAGAATAAAAAAAGCCTCACTTTTGCCTCCATATATACTATCTAATGTGGCAACGCCTTATAGGCTACATGATACATGTTATACTTGCAAGATATATGTCTAATTTGTAGGACAAGTTTCCTACATGTGTGCTATGTGGCCAATTTATAATATAAGCAACTAGTATGTACAAAATGTGGCCAACTTATAATATAAGCAGCTAGTATGTACAACATGTGGCCAACTTATTAGTCAAGCTTTCAACCTATCAATCACCTATAAACATATATAAGGTCAAATCTGTGTATGTAAAGCTTCTAAGAATTATAATAAAATATTAATAATTCAATTTATTTTTATTTACTTCTATATAATTCTATTTATTTAAATAAATATACTAATAATTATAAATATCTATGATAATATCTTTTTTTAGATAAAAAATTCTATGAGGAGATATGAAATTGCTTTATAAGTTGATAAAGTCTAAGATTTGTTTAATGGTGTTAATAAAAAAATTTCATCTTTATTTTGCATAAAAGTGGTTGATAAGTTCTTTCAGCCATTGATAATTTTCCATACAAGAGACAGAAGACCACTTAGTTATTTGATCATTATTGAGGCCTTCATAACTATCTTCAAATAACACATTCTATATTCCAGCAAGTGTAGTATCTACCTCTAATGGTATTACTAAACATTGAAGATTGTGATATCAAATATACTGTATCTTACCATGTGTTTGAGGAAGATTATGTTTCTTTTGATAATCTTTATTATGATTGCATGTCATTTAGATTGAAACAACATAAATACTTCATCTAACAATTTTCTAAATGACAACGGTTGAAATGAATTTGCTGGTTGTTTTTTTTTTATGTTTATATAGAAGTTTTATAAATTGATCTTTAAACTCATTTTTCTTTCATTTATACCAACATATTGTTAATAATTAGTCTTTGATTTTAATAAATGTCATTGACAAAACACAAAAATAAGTTCTATTTTATTTATTAGATTCTTACATGGCTCCTATATAAATTCAATAATATCATATCTGCGCTAATGTATTAAATATTTTAATTTATTTTGGCACCAACTTAAATCTAAGATTTTTTTACTTCAAACTCTTGATTGTTATCAACTCCTACTAGTAGAGGTGGCAATTGTCTTTTTTTTTGATATATTCACCATTTCATATGGTTCAAAAAGAGACACATAAAAAATATGATGAATTTTTATTGACTTTTATAGATATAATTAATATGCAATCAAATTAATATATTCATTAATGCTAAATGATCCAAGTCTACAATAATCTGACTTGTTACAAGGATAATTAATTTTGATATTACTACAAAACAAACATATCTTATTATCAACTAGGAATTGAAGTTGTTCCTTTTGATAGACATTCACATTGATTTTTTATTGTCCTTGAGCTTCTTTTAATTATATCTTTATTATTGTATATAGCTTTGATAAATGATTTGCTAAATCTTTTGTTATAGGATTATCAACTTTTAAAAAGTCAAAAGTATCAAATTATAGATGATAATAATAGTTAATATAGAATGGCCATTAATAAATAGAAGAATATATGATATTATTATAAAAAAACTTTGCTAATAGTAAAAGAAATATTTAATTATCTTGATGGTAGTTGATAGTATATTGTAAATATTATTCTAATATTTAATTCATTTACTCCTTTTATCTATCAATTTAAAAATAGAAGACTGATAATAGTTTTAAAATTATTTTTAATATCTTGAAATGAATTTTCTAAAATTTGAATACAAATTGAGTCCCTATATTTGATACAATATCTCTTAACAATCCATGATAATGATAGATGTTGTCAAAAAAAACTCAATTGTTTCTTTATCTCTGATAGTTTTTATACACGGTATAAAATTTGCTATCTTAGTGAAGTAATCTATTATTATAAATATAAAATTATAAGAATTTGAAATTAAAAGATTCATAATAAAATCTATAGAAACAAATGACCATGCTTGTTTTGATATAGATATTGGTTGGAAAAGTCTATATGGTCAATAATAAAAAATCTTTGATCTCAAATAAATATCTTATAATTATATAAAATCTTTTATTTTATTTCATATTTTGGACTACCAAAAATATTTTGAAATTAATTTTAAAATCTTATTATATCCAAAATATTATGTTATAAGAAAATTGTGACAAATCTAATAAGTGCGTAATGATACTTCATCTTCTTGAATATATAAAAATTCTTCAAAATAAAAAATATTGTCCTTGAATTTAAACTTAGAAGTATCATGAGATTTAGAAGAATTTTTCTTAATGTTATGTACAAGAGGGTCTAAGGACATATTTGAATAAATTTGATAAAAAAATATTGAATCAACTATCATTGTTGATTTTATAGCTCAAAGATGAAATTTCTTGGATTTCAAAATAATTATTTGTTATTAATTATAAGTTACTTTTTTTTTCTTTTGGTATAAGATAGAAGTATCTAGAAAAGGTATTTGACAAGCCTTATTATTTTTCTAGCTAATAAGTAATATTGAATATAAATCTTGACAAAAATATGTTCTAATGGGCTTGGCAATGATTCAAAACACGTACTCACATAAAATACTTAAGATTTTTGTGATTAATATAAATTATTATTAGATTAGAAGCGCCTTCTAGATAATGATATTTTTTAAAAATAAATCCATAATTATAAGAATTTTTTTATTATAGATCTAATAATTGATCTTGATTGCTAAAAGTTTTTTTAAATGAAAAGCTATAAAATAAAATTTATCATCTATTCCTATTTGTAATAATACTATATTTGACATAATATTTGATATATCTATTTTTATAAAAAATAGCTTAAAAAAATTGATTTAATATAAAATTGGTATTATAATAAAAATTATCTTTAAATCTTGAAATATTGATTAAGCCTCTTTGCTCCACTAAAGTTTATCTTTACAAGTTAAATATATAAATAAAGTTATAATTAAATTTTTTTTTGATAAAAATCTAATAATAATTGATGAATGTCAAAAAAATATTAAATATCTCTTATTATTTTTAAAATTTTTCAATCTATAATAGTCTAATTTTTTTTTGGATCCATCATAAAATCATTATTTAAAATAATATATTTCAAAAAATCAACTTGAGTTGTATAAAAGATATATTTTTTCATCTTGATATATAATCTTGCATTTTTAAGTTTTTGTTATACACAACAAATATATTACTTGTGTTCTTTTATATTTTAAAAATAAATCAAAATATTGTCTAAATAATAAACGATACAATTGTCTAAAAATTTTCAAAAAATATCATTTATTAGATGTTAAAAAGCAGCTGGATCAGTCTAAAAGACATGATATTATATTTAAAATATCTAAACATAGTTTAAAAAATAATCTTCTATTTATTTTTTCTTTAATATATATTATGTTGTATATTCTTTATAAATCTATTTTGATATAGATCTTGGCTTGATTTAATTGATCAAAAAGTCTAAATATCAAAGATAAAAAATATCAATTTTTGATAGTTATCTTATTAAGTCTTTGATAATCCATCCACATTTGCAATAATCTATTTTTTTTCTTCACAAATAAGATTAGAGCTTCTACTAGAGATTTTAAATGGTGTATAAAGTTCATAGCCAAATTTATATCAATATACTCTTTAAATGAAGCCAATTTATTTTACGATAAGCTATAGATTGGTCCAAATGGTAGTTGAGCCTCTTCTTGAAGATCAATTGAATAATCATAAGGATAATGCTTTAATAGAATATTTATATATATTTTTTTTATAAACACATTTTTATATTTTTTTGTATTATATTAGAGGGTTTTTTGATATCTTTTTATAATAAAAAAAATAGATGATGTATAAATAACAAATGACAATCTTTCTTTTGTGGTACATATAAATATTCTTGCTCCTACAAATAAGGATTTGGTTTTTTTAGACTTATGATTTATTATTTGATTGGAAATATCTTTAAATATACTATGAAAAAAATCAAAGTTATAAGAGATTTAATCTATTTGGAGATTATACTTTTCTAACCATAATAGATCTAAAATAATTAGATTAGTAGAAGATCTAATAATATTAAATATTATTAAGCTAGTATGATGATAGTTTTTGTTATATCTATAGAAATGGTTTTATAAGTAACATCTCTAAAAGACAAAGATCAACCATCTATGACTTCTACATGTATCGACTTAGTTATCTTTATCAATGATATTTTATGATTTTTAATAAATGCTTTATGTAAAAAATATATTGAGGCTCCTAAATGTAACAAAGCAAAGATTTTTTGATTTTTACCTCTTCAAAAAATGTATATCATTAAGCAAGGAGAAGGTTCTGAAAAAAAAATATGACCTTTATAAGATATTACATAAGAATCTAGTTGCATATTATTGTACTATAATTACTTATAATATGTAAAAATTAGTCAAAATACATAATATATTTATAAATTTTAGTATGTATTAGAATAGTTAATAAAGTAAATTAAAAAGATTTGGTATAAGAAACTTTATTTTGGTTCTTTTTACTTACTTTGATTATAATATTTAAATTATAAAGAAGATTGAATGAAGGCTAAATATTTAGTATGAAGCCTTGAGAGGAAATTGGAATCCAAAGATAAAAAATTAAACTATTAAGAGGCTTATTGGAAGGAATAAAAGCAAGATATGAACAAATAAAGGCAAAAGGTGAAGATCTTCATCTCCATTGATTGATGGTCATGCCCAATAGGCTTTTAGTAGGCTATCTACTACAAGAACAAGGATTTTGGTAATTTTAGAGAAGGCATTTGAAAATCTAAGGTTAGGATTAAAAAAATTATATTTTATTATTATTTTTCTAAAAAAATTAGAAGATTTGAAGTTTTTATGAAGGAGGAGTAGGTGCTTGAATTTAATGTGTATAAATCATACCTATTATCACTCTTCTGAGGATATAAGGAGTTAAATAAGAGCTTTTAGAAATTTGAAGATATAATAAGAGAGGTGATTTTAAGACCTACATCTTGTATAAAAAAATTATTATATTTGAAGCTTGAAAGAAGGAGATATTAAAAGTTCAAGACAATAGATCCAATTTTAAGGCAATAAGTAGTCCATTTTATTAATAGTGATGATTTCTGCCATATCCTAAGCTTCCAGATGAATTTTTGTCTAATTTTTTTTAAAAAAAATGAATTATTATGTTAAAAAGCTATATACCAATTTTCATAGCATTTAGACATTTAGTTTGTGCAATATAAAGAATTTAGCATATAAATGTTTATAAACAAGGATTTAAAACTACTGTTAGGATTTTAGCAACATCTAAAGATTAGCAATAAATCGACAATTGAAATTTGTTGTAGCAATTGTTAAGAGTATATCAATATATCATATAAAATTTGAATACTTGTAGACAATCAAATTTGATGATATACACTATTGAAATTTGAAAAAAATCCCCCTCAAGATTAATGAAGGATTTAGTGTACTTTACTATATTTTAGGGATCCTAGAATACTTGAGGCTTGTGTACTTGATATAATGGCCCTTTTTAGGGACAATTTTATATAAATTTGAAATTTTTATCTATCTTAATACTTGATTGAGAAATTAGTGATAGCTAAAAGCTCAGTGATTTCTTAAGGTAAATTCTTTCTACCCCGACATAATTGGTGCTTCCACTAAGAGAGCCTTAAGACACTAATTTTTTTATAAGTGAAGATGGGAGATTAAAATCCAAGATTTGAATTATTAAAGGAATTAGTTCCTCAAGATCTTTTCAGGGCATTTGTCCAGTTTATGGAAGAAAGGCAACAAGTACAAAGTGATGATAAGAGCACCACCAAATCCTTACAAGCAGTAGTAAATAAGGTTGGAAAATTTGAAGGGAAGAATATCACCAAGTTCTTGAAGGTTTACACATGTGAAATAGAAGTGCATTGAATTTCAAAGATAAAAATGATAACTACTTTTAATTTGGCAATAATATAAAGAGGGTGCGCAAACTGTATGAAAGGATGGCCAAATTAAAAGTAGTTATCATTTGAGTAACTCTACATCTCTTTTCTTCAATTATAATACCATATAAATCATTATTCTATTGATTTCCACCCAAAAATATTTTGATGTTCATGGTATCAAGTAAATCATTTCATCTACTCATCTTTCTAATAGCTTCAACTTTCTTGATCATGACTTTTATAACTGGTGAAGAATTAGCCTAAATTATTTTTTGTTCAATTATAATAGTGTAAGACTCTTCTTCTTTTCTATGTATAGTATTATTCTTGGAGGTCTGTTCTTCTACTAATTTTTTTATACCTCTCTTTCCAAAATTGATTTTCAAAGGCTTTTCAAATCCTATGAATCTTATCCTATCTTTTTTGAAATATATTATTCCATCTTTGATTGCAGCCTTGTAATTGTTACAATCACCATGCTTGTATTTTGAATTGTCATACCATATACATCTCTTTACAAATCTTTTTAAGCCTTCACATGTCTTTCATGAGCTTGCTATCTGAAATTTCTTCAGTTTAATTATTTCTACCCTTAAATCCTATATGCCCTTGATCAACTCCTCAAGAGTATCATCTTTGATAGTCTTAATTACTTTTTGAGATAGCACTAGATTTTGGAATATAGGCATTAACTCCAACTTTGATAAAAAAAACCACAAGTCTTAATCTTTTATTATTTAACTATAAGTCCTATTATTTTCTTTATTAGCCTATAGTTATTTGTAAATCCACTCTCAGATGTCCTATTTACAAGATAAAAGAGTAGTTTTTTCTCTAGGTATTTATCAATTGCTTATAAGAATAGCTCAGTCTTTTTAGTTTCCAACAACTACCTCTCATGCCGTGGTAATTAATCAAATTTTGTTTCAAATTTCCTAATTAATTCATTTGGAGCCATATAATTCCTTGGCCTCAATTCAATCTATTCCAAAAATGATCTTTTGATCATCTTTTTTGAATCCTCTTCAAAAAACTCATCTTTTAGTATCTCCTCAAATTTCTTCTATGATATAATCCTTCCATGCAATTTGTGTACTCTCTCTCTAATATGTGCATCCTCTCTCTAATTACAAATAATAAAAAAGGTGATATATATAGAGCTTGTTTAGCTGTGAAGACCAAGATTGGAGATGTGAAGGTGGAACAGAACTTTTTTGTACAAAATTCTATTATATATCCAAAAATACTTGGTCAGCCTTATATTATAGCTGCTAGAATGGAAACTAGAATCTTGAATGATAGTTCACATTATGCCAGGATTTATAGTTGTGATGGAAAGAAAGCTAAATAATTTTTTACTATAAAGCCTATTTATAAAAGATATAGAGAATAATTAAGAAAAATGCCTTTAAAGCTGAGAAATATATTCTTAGGTTTTCAAAAGGCTTCCATGTAAAATGGAGGTATATGGATGCAAATAAATTATCTCCAAATTCCAACATACATAATTTTAGTTTTAGATTTTTGAATTTGATTAGTAATAGATAATAATAAAAGAAGAATAAAGAAATAAGATTGAAGATAAAAAAAGAATAAAGAAATAAAAAAAACTTTTAAAAAATAGATTTAATTTCAAGTGATAAAGTTGTAGTTGAAATAATAGAAGAAATAGGTTTAGAAGATGGTTTGATATAAGTTTTGGAGAGCTTAGCTATAAGCATGGATGAAGATGTTGTAATAGAGATATATTTAAGAAGGACTTATGAAGAGCTAAAAAAGATTGTAGTAAAAGATGGACTCACTACAAATTATAGGTTGAAATTTGAGGCCATGGTACAAATTAAATATAAGATTGTTGTAAAGAAAGTAAAGCCTATGGCTACTTAATTACCATTATTATACTATAATTATTTATAATATATAAAAACTAATCAAAATATATAATATGTTTATAATTTTAAAAGTATATTAGAATGATTAATAAATTAAATAAAAAAGAGTTGATATAAGAAACTTTATTTTAATTTTTCTTAGTTATTTTGATTATGGAATTTAAATTATATAGGACCTAAGTATTTAATATAAAGCCTTGAGAAAAAATTAGGGCCTAAAGATAAAAAATTAAACTACTAAGAGTCTTATTTGGAGGGATGAAAGTAAAGTATGGACAAATGAAGGCAAGGGATAAAGATCTTCATTCCCATTGGTTGATGGTCATGTCCAATAGACTTTCAACAAGCTAGTTGTGACTAAAATAAGGATTTTGGTAATTTTAGAAAAGATATTTAAAAATCAAAGACTAGAATAATTTATTTATTTATTTATTTAAAAATTTTAAAAATTTTATATAAAAATTGGAAGATTTGGAATTTTTATGAGGAAGGAATAGGCGCTTGATTTTAAAGTGTACAAATTTTATCTACTATCACTCTTTTGAAAATACAAGGAGTTATACAAGAGATTTTGAAGATCAAGAGATGCAATTCTAAAGGTGATTTCAAGATCTAAATTTTATATAAAATAATTATTACCTTTGAAGTTTGAAAGAAGGAGATATTGAAAGTTCAAGATAGCAGATCCAATTCTAAGACAAGAAGTAGTCTATTTTATTGATAGTAATGATTTCTGCCATATCTTAAGCTTCCAGACGAATTTTGGTCTAAAACTTTTCTAGAAGGTGAATTATTATATTAAAAAGCTACATCCCAATTTTCATAGTATTTAAACATTTAATTTGTGAGATATGAAGAATTTAGCATGCAAATATTTGTAAACAAGGATTTGAAGTTATCATTAGGATTTTGGCAATATATAAAGATCAACAATGAATTGATAGTTAAAATTTGTTGTGGTAGTTGTTAAGTGTATATTAATATGTCATGTAAAATTTGAATACTTGTGGAGAGTCTAATTTGGAAATACGTGCTATTGAAGTTTGAAAAAAATCCTTCTTAAAGTTAATGAAGGGTTTAATATATTTTATTATATTTTGAAGATTTTAGAACATTTGAGGCTTGTGTACTTGATGTAATGGCCTTTTTTAGGAATAATTTTATATAAATTTGGAGTTTTTATCTATCTTGATACTTAATTGAAAAATTAGTGATAGCCAAAAGTTTAGTGTTTTTTTAAGACAAACTCTCTTTACTTTGACAATGATCCCTATTGTAGTTGTACAAAGTTGTTTGTCAACACATTGTCTTCTTTAACAACCGTGCTCTTTATTCTATGGTTACATCACTTTTTAAGACAATGTTGAGCAGTGTGTTTTAATCCTCTATAATATAAATATAATCCTTCTTAATGGTGTTGAGATTTTTTTATTTAATAAGAGATTTGAAGCATATTGCATCAATTTGCATATCTTCTACTTTAAAATACATGTGTTAAAAATGTGTTAGTATAGCAAACAAGTTATAAAGATATTATGGTATACTTATATGATTCTCAGATTGGAACTTAAAAAATTGATTATCATACTTTTCAACAAATTCAAATGCTTAATTCAATATTTGAGGATTAGATAAGTTCAATATCAATTTTTTTATTTCATATTGCAATCCATAAAGAAATTAATTAATAAATACAACATTGTTTCATTTGATGTTACTTACCAATTTTTAAAATTGTAAAGCATATTGTGATATTAAATAATTTTTTTGGTATAAGATCCAAATCTTATTAATTGTAATACAAATTACATCATGCTTTCTATATATGAATCAAATTCTACTAAAAAAGCTTTTAAATTATTTAATATTGGATCATATTGTTTAAGAAAGGATAAAAATCATAATAAAATAAAACTTGAAAGTAATATTTCAATAAACCTAACTTGTGATTTTAGGATTAAATAGCTTTAAGGTTGAAGCTCAATCATCAATTCTACTTGATTGATAAATCTTCAAAACTTTGATCTTGTATCATTAAATTTTTTAAGTAAAACAATTTTTGGTTCTCTGACAATAGTGGTAATGCTTGTAGCATATTCTACTATAAGAAAAGTTATTGGAACAAGTGTAGATATTGAAGTACTTCCAACCATTTCTACATCTTCATTTCTAACCAATCTTGATGGTGCATGTGGTAATAAAGTAAGTTGATGCATTGTAAATACTAATTCTTTGATTTGTTCTTGTATTTGTATTACTTCATCCTTCATTTTTGCAATCTCTGCCATAATTATATAATAGAAAAAATATCATATACCACTTATGATAAGAAGTAGATAAGGATCAAAAATAAGAAAAAATATCTAAAAATAGTATTAATTTAGAAGCAGATAATCTACAACCTCTAATACACTTATATCTTGTCAAGCAAAAGGGATAATCTACTCTTAATCAAGAAAGATAAAACTCTAATATTATACATGTATTCTTATCAATTTGTTAAAGGTAAGAATTCAAAAGATGTAAATAAAAAAGTAAGATGAACATCAAAGAAAGATGGCAAAATAAAAAGAAATATTTATATTCAAGAAAAAATTGGAATGACTATTGCCAAAGACAAAAAGAGTGAAGATTCTTAAAACTACACTAGAAGCAATAAAGGCATTGACAAGAATGAAGAAGGCCTCACTCTTGCATCCATATATACTATTTAACTAAGGAGCTACATAGCAACGTCTTATAGGCCACATGACATGTGTTCCACTTGCACGATACGTGTCTAATTTGTAGAATAAGTTTCTTATATGTGCACCATGTGGCCAACTTTTAATACAAGTGACCAACATGTGCAATATGTGGCCAATTTGCTAGTCAAGCTTTTAACCTATCAATCACCTACAAACACATATAAGATCAAATTTGCATTGATGAAGTTTCTAAAAAGCTATGCAACAAGATATTAATAATTTAATTTATTTTAATTACTTCTACATAATTCTATTTATCTAAATAAATATACTAATAATTATAGATGTCCATAACACATATAGATTATAAAAAATATGAATTTTATTTTTGAAATAATTTACCAACTTAAAAATAGGATAATAATATATAAGAAAAAATTAAAAAACTAAGTAATAAAATTAAAATTAAATAAAGGCAATTATTAAAAGCTTCTTGCAACAACAACAATGAAATTTGTGAAGATCCAAACATTGCCATACAATAAGTGTGCAACTTATGTATTGCCTAATAAAATTTGATTAAATTAATGAAAAATACACTCCTACTTGCAACTTATAAAATTTTCAAAGGAAAAAAAATATACCACAACTGCAATTCACACTGTAACTTAAACAAGTAATTAAAAATAATAATAATAATAATAATTGTATACAATATGTGATTACCACATAAAATTTATCAAAGCTTATCCAAATTTTAAGACATGACAACAAAATTTGTATTCAACCTAATACAGACAAGCCAACCAACCTAATACAGACAAGCCAACCAATGTAGCAACAACATATAATTAGAGATTAAACTTCCAAATTTTTTACTCCATTCAAGACTTAATTCGACTTCAGATTGACATTGATACCTAATAATAACCATTCTGGTGCTATTTGACTCAGAGGGACGTCCAGGGGTTTGACCATAAACCTCAGACATCACTTCGCACCCCTATCTGCTCACTTTCCTGCCAGCTGTCAGGATCCTGCGACGCGAGTGAGCGGAACTGATTGCCACCAAGGGGAGGGGCAGTGCCCCGAAGGCTGGCGGGCCTGGTGAAAGTGGGTGAGAGGAATGGGCACCGTGTAGTTTGGTGTGACGATGAAGATTGTGAGACAGCGCGGTGGTAAACACCCCCGCTAGGGTACACCTGTGGTGGGTGAATCGCCCAGGCCAGGCCAAGCACGCTCGTTCCCCTCGCTATATTGTTCCCTCCATCTCCACTGTTTCGTTATGGGAGCATCACCGGGTGTGCTTTCCACCCCAGCAACGTCCGAAGCCAGTCAGGTTCTCTCGAGATACCGGAATTCTCTTTCGCAATAACAGTTGGAAGTTGATGTCTCGAGTGTTTGCAGAGCTGTTCGATGAGGGTGGAGCTCTCTTTTGTGCACCGCTGAACGTGGAGCTCTTCCGTGCTCTTTAACCTCGTTCAGCGCTCGAGAATCGGTGATTTGGCCATGGCTCCAGCGGTCGCAGCGGTGCACATCATATTGGGGTCGCAGTCGCAGTCGCGACACGCCATTCTGCGAGAAATGGGATACACGGACTTCGAAGTTATCACGGCGGACATCAATGAGGGAGCTATCCGAGCGCCCTTGGCAGAGGATCTTGTGGAGATGTTGGCGCATGCGAAAGCGGAGGCCATTCTGGCGAAGTTGGCGTTGGATCCTAAAAGAAAGCAGGTGGACAAAAATGCTCCGGTGCTGCTGATTACCGCGGACCAGGTGGTGGTGCACGAGGGCGTCATCCTGGAGAAGCCCAAGAGCGCGGAGGAGGCGCGACGGGTGATCCGAGGGTACACCAGGTCGCCGGCAACGACCGTCGGAGCCATTCTCGCGACGAATTTGGCCACCGGAGTGCGGGTGGGTGGGGTGGACAAGGCCGAGGTTTACTTCAATGAGATCCCGAACGAGGTGATCGAGGCGCTGATCGAGGAAGGGAGCGTGTTCTATTCCGCGGGAGGGTTGTTGGTAGAACATCCGTTGGTATCGCCCCTGGTTGAGGCCATGGTAGGGACGATAGATAGTGTGATGGGCATGTCGAAGGAGCTCACGCAGTCGCTCATTACACAAGCTTTGGCATCGCAGGGGGAAAACAGCGGCATTTAGTAAGGCATTTGTGATTTATGTATCAGTTTGTGACAGGGTAGTTGGTGAACGCGTTTCATGCGCCAGCAGCGAAATGTTGCCGACTCATTTTGGTTTCTCCGCACTACCGTAATACTTATGCGCTACACATTCTATTGGGCTGGAGCAAGCTCAAAACTGCTGTACAAATATACTTTAGGATTTAGATGGTAAGGATTTAGAGGTCCCCATCCCAAAGCTCCTCCGCCGTCTTGTACGGACTGGTGGTATCATTCACGAACGACCCTTCGCCCGAGAGAAGACGATGCTGCATGTCAATCGCTGAAGTGTCATTCGAGGGCTTCAAAGTGTATGGAATCAATTCAGAAAAAAAGGTTCAACTAGTTGTTTCCCGAATCGAAATTGGGTGTTCAAATAAGAACACCATGATTCATCAGCAATTACAGAAGTGCGTGGGTGTGGAATTGTGGCTTACCTGCTCGATGTTGTCAAATTCATGAAGGTCTTCTTTAGAGATGTCGAAATCGAAAAGCTCAATGTTGGATGCAAGCCTGTCAGCGTGAGTGCTCTTGGGCAACACACTATGTCCTTGTTGCACATTCCAGCGAAGAGCTGGTGTCTTCCGATATTTCTCGGCAATCGTTGTAATTATTGGCAGCTGTAGAACGCTGATTTTTGCAAATGAACTGTTGGAGGAACCAATTGGAGAGTAGGCCTGCACGCCGACCATTGTACGGGATCGTCATTTGCAAGTAGCCTTTGGAAGCGACACAATATTAGTCCGAGCCAGGTGCAAGGAGTCCAGACCGCGCCGGGACTACAATATTGTCGTAACGTGTTTGCAACGAACACGTCATTCAACGCCTCACTTGACGGCAAGTAACAAGTAGAGGGCAGTGACCAATTTACATACCACAGGGTGGCATTCCACCTGGTTCACTGCAGGCCTTACTTTACAATGAGACAACAGATCCTTTGTCTTTTCGACAGAGAAATTACTGATTCCAATAGCTTCAGCTGACGAAGAGCTTGTTCAGAAAATGTGTGGAATGCACCACGAAATTCTCATAAATACGTCCATCAAACAACTGCCGATCCTCCCTTCTCTGAGTGCGTGGCCGTAGTGTACAGAACTGAGAAAATCGAAGACTGCAGCAAGCGATTTAAATGTGATTGCTACGAAAAAGCCTCACTGCTACAAGCATGTTGCGAGACCACACCTTTATAGCCTCCTTGACTGCCTGTCCAACCAGGCTCGCGGTCGCAGCTTTGGTGCGCACGGTTTGTTCCTAGTGGTGCATTGCACGTGTTGTTCAATGGTTAGCCTGTATGATGCTCCAATCGATAGACCAGGAGCAGCTGGTTCATGGGTTTGACTAACTAATCTATTTCATCGTTCCGCATGCACTTAAGTCTTAATTTGTAGAAATACTTCGTCATAAGGTATTAATAACTAGGGTGTTGCACATAAATTGAACGGTAAGCTTGTGTACATCTGCGCAGATGAATCTCTTAACAGACCTGTTGCAAACCTGGTGTTCTGACGTACGTCAACACCACACAAGGACCGTGTTACGGTTGGCTTGTGCCCGGAAAGTAAACATCTTCAGTCATCCTTCTTCACTTAGCGATCTCTCTCTTTCGACAGCCGTGCTCTTGTTAAGCTGGTGGCCTCTTTTACATCAAAAATTGAAGTAATTATATTGGTACTATTTTTCTAATGTTAAGTCTTTAATATAATATAAACTTGTATATTCTTACATTCTAAGATGTAAAAAACTGCTATTGTTATATTTTTTTATAAATAATTTATATGATTAATAATTGAATTTGAATTTATACAAACAAAACTTTAAAGTTAGATGTTCTTATAGGTATGTGTGTTTAAAGGAAATTATTAGTGAATGTTGAAATATTCTTTATTATAGAAGAAACTATTTTTTTTTAACTTTAAAATTTGAATTTATAGTGTATATATATATATATATATATATATATATATTAATATATATAGTATTCTTTTAAAAAATCTTAGGATAAGAGATATGTATTTGATTTATTTATGTTGATAAGTTGAATCACATAAATAATCTCTTAGTTTTTTAAAGAATTTAAAAAATATTTACATATCATTTAAAACAAAAATCAAAGTATTTTTTTTGTTTACTAAAAATTTATTTTTAAAAAGAAATTTCTTTAAATAAAATAAAATATTTAATAATTATTAACAAGCTCTATATACAATGATTTTACATTTAAAAGTTTATTATAAAGTTACTATTAGTTGTAATGGAATTCAAAAGATTATGAAAGAGATATATAAAAATAAATGTATATCAAGTAATGCCAAATTCAAGATAAAAAAAAGAACTATCAAAGATATGTAAATAAGATATTTGGAGTTATTAGTATAATTTTAGATGATAAGAATCTTATCTATATAAATTACTATAAAAATCTGATAAATTTTAAAAATTAAATATATATATATATATATATATATATATAAATCTACAAGAATAAAAATATATTTAATATCATTTTTGTTTAATAGAATTATTTTATATTTAAGAGAAAAAAAACTTAAAGATATATTGGTTCACATTAACAAATTGAAAGTTCTTGCAAATCAATTTACAATTGTAGATGCTTTTTTAAAAGATGAAATTATAATAATAAATAAGTCTATTAATTTAATATATTTAAACATAGTTTTAATCACCATATTAGAATTTATACTTTAAAGAATCTAAAAATATATTATAATATAAAAAATAAATTTATAAAAAAATATAAAAATATAAAAATAAATTTAATATAAATATCACATTAATATAAAAATAAATTTTTCTAACCTTTATTTTTATATAAAAATATATAAAAATGATAATAAAAATGATTTTTTTTTATATTATTTATTCTTTGTTAAAACAACCATAAAAAATGGATGTTAATATTACTAATGTTGAATATGAAAAAAATGGCATAGTTAAGACTATTGGCATAAAATTTATTCTGTAGAGATTAATTTAATGGATTAAAAATTAATTAAAAATTAATGAATCAATCAAAAAATTCTTTTATGTATCAGATTTAAATCTATTATTTTTATTAAAAAAATTATATTAGATATTAATATGGTATTATTTACTATTAACCAGTCTAGTTGACTTAGTAGTAGATCCTGACCAATAGGATTTAAACAATAGAAAAATCCATACCAGCAAATTCAAGGTGGGTCAATGATACCTAATCCACTTAAGAGCCAGACATCTTAATTAGGACAAATTAAAATCTAGATTAGAACAAAGAAGTCCAAGGTGGGTCAAAAACATCCAATCTACCTAAAAATTGGACACTTGTATTAGAACAGATTAAGACAAGACAATAAGTAGTTGCTTAAAAAAAAAACAACTAGCTGCTACAATTAATTAGAAGTAATATAAGTGCACAACAAGACTATGCTGAAATGGACTCTTTCTTTATTATTAATGTTATTATATTGAATCAAAGTCCAATTTGGACTACTTGTACCATCTATTGTTTTACTCTATTTCACCCTACTTTTGTCTTTTATGTTCTAATTGAAATTAAGTTGTATGCAATCTGACTCAAAATTGTAGTCAATACAAAATCCTTCTTGATATAAGTCTTACCCACAACTCATTAACTTTGGTAGAAGCAACTATGTTGAATTAATGTTGTAGATTGGCATTTGGAATAAGGTAGTACAATTTGGCAACATTTGAAAGTGGTATCAAAATCTCAACCAAACTCATAGTAGAGTTTGGTTGAGCTTCCAACTATTAGACTATAGACTAATACACTTCTGAAGTACTAAAGTCTAGATAGAAGGTTTAATTTGAAGAGATTCCAAAATTTAGATTGTAAATAGTACGTTTTTATATCCTCTCTTTCTTAGCTTTGTACAATCCTAACTCAAATAATCATATTGATAAAATATTCTTTTAATTTATATAATATCACAAGTTAAGGCATATTAAAGTAATAAATTTATTATTAAATATACAATAGATAAGTAGTAGCTATAAGTGCAAGAAAGAAGGTGCATCTAATAAATTATAAAATATAAATAAATTATAAATACTGATATTTTTAATTTTAATTTTAATTAAGATAAATTTATATTTTTAAAAAATATTTTATTAGTAATTTTAATATAAAAAAATATTGTAACTTTGTAATGTGTACAAAACAATCAAGGTCTTATAAATTTGAACATTAATAATATGACATTTTTATGTGACAAAAGCATAGAAAATAAAAATATTTAAAATATTTTAGTTATATAAAAATATTCCAAAAATAATATTAAAGATTGTACTTTTAGAATTATATAAATCAATAATTAAGAAAGTAAATAAGTGACATATTCCTTGCCATCTTTACAATAGTAAAATATTCATGTTTAGCAACTCCATTTTTTATGTAGTGTTATATGTTAAATATTTTTTATATTATAAATTTCCTCCAAATAATTATCAATTACTTATATCTAACCTTACTTCTATTATAGAAATAAATACTTATTTAATATATGACTAATTTAATTTCTTAATTATGATATCTACTAGACAAACTATTTAAAAAAATTAATATATTCTTTTTGATCGAATCTTAAGACCATTGTTGCTTAGCAAATTTGTCCAATTGATAACAATACAACATCTATTTGTTTGAACATACTATTTGTTGACTCAAAACCAACATAAAAAATAAGAATAACTCTTTATTTTTATTTATTTTTATTTATTTAATAAATATATTATTTTAATAAACACAATCCAATCTTTATACACATTTGTGTGTATTATTTTATTATTTTATTTTAAACAATATTAAAGTATTAGATTACTTTAAATTATATTTTTGATAAAATAGATTCTAATAATTTGTATGCTAAATTATAACAAAGATCTTTTAAATGATTAGATTAATATTCAATAATTTTATAAATTAAAAAAAATAAATAAACCGATTTAAATAACCATTATATAAACTAATTGTAAAATGATGTTTATTACCTAAAATAGAACTATAAATTCATTTACAAAATAAAAATTAAGAAATAATCCATACATACTAAGTATTAAGTTTATTATACATTTGAGTAAAATGGAATAGGCACTTGGATGTTGATATAAATCAAAAAGTAACAAATATAAACAAAATAATGAAAAAGACAATAATCTTCCATATTCAAAATACATTACAAAAAATAAAAAAATAAGTAAAAAAATAAACACTTCTCTCTATCAGAAATTAGAAACACAAATTGATCAGAACTTGATTACGTTTCAAGGATATAAATAATCAATATAAACCAAAAGATTACTCCTTTACTAAAAGATTCCAATCCTTCAATGTAACTGTCACGCTAAAGTATTATTTCACACTAACCTAGTCCACAGCTTTCATTCTTCTAAAACAGCTGAACACCAAATACATACAGCACAATAAAATAAGCACTCTCATTAATGTAATCACAATAGTATTGATGAAACTAGACCCACTCAACTCGAATACAATTAAATGACCAACTAGTGTAGAATTTGTAAGTAGTAACTTGCCAAAATCAAAGACACGTCTACTTGTAAAATTAGACAGAAGTGGTAAAATTCATAATTAAGTTATTTGAGTTAATATTACAAGGTATCAATGTGACACGATTTGAATAAAATAATACAAAATTGAAACTCCACCACTAAAGCAGCAAAGACGACTAAAAAGAGCCAAAACATACAAAGATCCATTATGCAGAAAACAACAGAAATACAAGAGGAGGGGTAAAAAAACACCACTGAATCGATTGAATGAAAATAAAAATCTAATAAAACATTCTCAATAAATTCGTAAAATGAAAATAGAATTTGACAAAACCTACACAGTGCAAAAAGCTCACATTTTAAATAGGAAGGCATAACCCAATATTAGATATATTAGTTGACAAATCCAAATCTAAAGTTCAAGAAATTTATCTCAAAGTACTAAATATAAACACAAATTATATATTCTCATGCCAAGATGATAAAGGACTAGCATGCAAGCCCAGAGAATATTCTGCTGGTGGAACAAGTAAAACATGCTAAAATCCAAGGGTAAGCAGACACTTCAAGCTCAAATTCCAAAACATACAAAAATAAACTCAAGGACAATCGGCGAGTACTTACCAAGAGCCGGGAATGAGTCTAAGGAAATGATAACATAAATTCCAGAACTAGCAAAACCTACAAAACGAATGCGCATAAAAACTCAAAAATATGTCACAAGAACATCATAAATAACAAAATACAGCGAAAGGTGCATCAAGGTGTCCATTGCAGGTTGCACCAAAATGCGTTCACGTGGGCCGCGGTAGCAGGATAAGGAGCAGTCCTGTCCCAAAAAGAATCTCGATTGCCATCAGTTCAACCCTGCAATAATTTCCTATCCATAATCAGTGTCCGTTGCGATGCCAGCAGGAATCACTGATGAGTTTTCTGGGGGTTTGATTGCTTGCTACAGTGTTGCTGTGAGCTGTGAGCTGTGAGCTTAATTTTGGTACGTTGGGCTTGAGAGGAGTGCAAATCGCGGTAGCCTCGCAACATAGAGGAACAAGACCTAAGAGCAAAAGCCAAGGAGAAGGTGTTCAGGGGTTCATATACGAGTCCATAGAATCTATCCGTAGCCATCCAATTCCATGTCCACTAAAAGGGTTCAGAGCAAAGGTAAAAAAATATAGTCTAGGATTTGTCACCCGCTCTGGCTTCGCAAAGTCTAGCTAGGAGGCAGAGTGATGCCACAATGTTAGTATTAGATACCGTGCATCGTCAGGTTGTACATGCAGGAGTGAAGAGCAGAGTGATTGTGGGAGGGCTTACTGCACATTCACCAATGAGCAAGCAGTTTTAAAAATTTAAAAATTTAAAAATTAACCGAGCGGGACCGAAGGCACGTCCTCTCACAAGCCTCGAATCAGCTACATGCATACGGGCAACCGATTGTGGTAAAGGCCAAAACGTACATACCCAGAGTGAGGACTTAAAAACATCAGTGTCCAGAAAGAGGACCAGGCTGACAACAACTATTTAACTTATTTCACAAGTAGCCTAGTAACCTATATCGGTCATCGCCTACCGTTGAACAATCTCTAAAGTATTACATAAAAGCTTGGAATCGAATTAATATTAGAAAAGCATCACTTCAAATAAAAACGTCGGGTAAACAGGCACCAAACATCATCTTCGAGTTGCTTCTCTTAAAACAGAGAGGATAGGTCAACTCAAGCATTGAGATTAGCTTGAAGTCAAACCAAATGAAAGCCATATTACACAAAAACAACCGGCAATGCATAACATGAGTATTCCAGCCACTATTCAGTCAAGCAAATCATTGCAGGGGATCATAACCCAACCCTCAAAAAAGACTTCACACTACCACCGACGCAAAATCACCGCCAACACGAACACAAAATGCATAAACATTCGTAATGGACTCAAACAATCATCGATCCCTACACGACTAAAATTTAAAAAAACCACCAACTACTTCAGACCAAAACGAAAATCCAATAAAACTAGAAAAATTCCGTCAAAGATACATAACCTTCAGAGCTGACACTGACATTCATGAGAAACCGACACAAAACACCGACAGCCAGGAACCAGATTACCAAAACGTATGCACATCCGCAATGAAATTTACGGGAGCCAAAAACAAAAGACTGGAAACAATTTCCAAGAACATAGACGATCCGCGATGCATTACAGCAGAAAAATGCAGTAAGACATGCATGCCTCCAAATAACCCTCCTCAGTCCACCAACCGGGGTTGCTCATGGTACGTGAATAACTGCGCCGCCGAAGGCTCGAAGCTCTGCTCCGGTGCTGCTTGCTCCCCCCCGAACTCTTCGTTCCCTCCCCCACCGCCCACGAACCCCGCCTCTGCTGCCGAGTGCAGCACCTCGTTCATCGACCGGTACGCCTTCTCCTTCGGTGGACATGCCGACCCTGACATGCTCTTCGCCCCGTCCTTCGCCTGCAGCCGCTCCCGCAGTAACCCCTGCGCCAGCGACGGAAACCCTTCGTTCGCCAAAAACCGCGCATCCGTCGGAGAAAACCCGTGGTCGCTCGATACCAGAATTGGGTTCATCGACACCAGAAACGCGTCCGATGTTGACTCTCGCCCACCCCCCTGCTGCTGCTGCTGCTGTTGCTGTTGCTGCTGTTGCTGCTGGTGCGTCGACACCGTTGCTACCTCCTTCGCTACCTTCCCGTCCGTTCTCCCCATCTCCCCTCCTCCCGACCCTCGTACCCCTTTCTCGTTTGTCGCCGTGCTCGCATTCGTCCGCCTCGCACCGCCCCTCCCTGCACTCGCTCCACTCTTCTTCGTCCCACCCACTCTCGCCTTTCCCGACCCCCCCTCCGCCTTCCCACCACCGCCTCCGTTCGCCTTGCCTGCCCCGCTGTCGCTGCTCTCCCCCTGTGACCACGCCTCTCCGTTCGCGCGCTTCTGCTGCTGCCCGCTCTTCTCCTTCCCTCCCGCACACGGGCTCGGTCCGCACCCCACCGCCACCTTCGCACTCTCTCCACCTCCCGGTCGTCGCGACCTCAGATGCGGCCTCAACGCCGAATGCTCCGCCAGGTGCCCTTGGAACGGCGGAGCCCCTTGCAGCCACAGCATCGGCGTCAAGCTCGTCCCCGCCTCTGCCAGCGACTCCGCGGGTCTTGCTTCCATCGTCCGAACCAGCCGCGCCCCCTGATCCGCCGTCGGAAGCTTGTGCGCGAACATCACCACGTCCTTCCCTTCTCCCATCGCCGTGTACTCCAGCCGGCTTTGTTGCTCGTCCGACGAGCTCGTGTCCCCGCCTGTTCCGTTCGACGGACACGCTCCCTCTCCCTCTTCCCCCTCCTCTTCTTCTTCCTCCTCTTCCGATGCCGACACCGACATCGCCGGCGACCCTCCCTGTCCCTCCACCCGTCTCTGCTCCCCCTCCACTTTCTTCAGCAGCCGCTCGATGCGGCTCAGCTCGAACGCTTCCCTCTCCTTCTCCTCCTCCAGCTCCGCGATTCTGCTCTCCCGAGCTTCCTTCATCGACTCCAGCTTCGACCGCTTCGTCTGCAGCGCAGCCAGAACCGCTCGTTTCTTCGCCGCTGCCGCGTCCCGCACGTTCGCCCCTGCAACTGACACCAAACCTTCAACAACAAACACCATACCCGAACCAAGTCAACACACACCATCCACTCCTCCACCCATCCCTCACTTCACCATCCCGCCTCCTCCAACCTCCACACCATCACCACGCCCGACCCACAACTTGCCCCTCCGCACACACACTCCTCCCACCAAAAAGGTACCCCGGATCTTACCACCCCCGCCGTTGCCCACCACCTTCGCCAGCTTCTTCGTCCCCTTCCCGGACTTGTTGTGCTCCTTCACTATGTGCGCTCGCAGCTTGTACTCCTGGCAGTACCTCTTGTCGCACCCATCATATGGACACTCGTGGTAGTCGCCCGTGTGCGTCTTCATGTGCGACCGCAAATTGAAATCCAACGAAAACGCCTGCGCTCCAAACCACCATCACCCCAATCACTATCCACGTACCCCTTCCGTCCCCACCCACACCACCCCCAACACCGCACACTCCACCCACCCCGCTTCATGCCGGATCTGCTTCCACCACCCAACATCCACGCATCTCCGGAACACAAACACTCACACTCCACACATCCCCGCCCAACTCCTACACCCCAAACTCGACCAAAACCAACCACCAACAAACGGAACGAAGTCATCACCTTGCCACACCCTTCGTAAACACACAGAAATGGTTTCTCGCCTGTATGAATCAGGAAGTGACGCTTCAACTTCGACCTCTCCGAAAAGCTCTGCCACCACAAACACCCCGTCAGCCCACATCGTTCACCTTCCCATAAACCCCCCACAAACACACGCTCCCCCCTCACCTCACCCCACATCCACAGCCTGCGTCGCACCACCACCAAACCCACAATCTACCCTCCCAACCTCGCATCATCGCAACGCACTCCATATTCCGAAGTCAAAAGTCCAAAGTCACCACCTTGATGCAACCATCGTAATGGCACACGTATGGCCGATCCCCGTGCACCCGCGCATGAGCGTACAATGAAGCAGCTTCAACGAATCGCTTCTTGCATCCTTCCGCGTTGCACGCAAATATCGGGCCTGCTAACCACTCGCCATGTCATCACGTCAACACTTCCAGCTACATCACACAAACACCCACACCCCATGCACCAAACATTTCTCACATCCACAAACCTCCTCCTCACCATACCACACGCTGCACCTAACTATCTGCCACCCCTACCATCCCCACACCACCGTCCCCACGCTGCGCAGAACGTCTTTCCACCACCCCCATGGCCTCCATGCATCCCTCCCCCCATATCCTATCCATCCCACCGCCGCGCGACACTGCGCACCCATCATCATCATCATCCACTAACCCTCTTGCATCTCCCATGTTCCCCCACCCATCCACACGCCGCGAACCACAATGCACACTGTCTCCCACGTTTCCAGTACCGTTTCTCCCGTGACAAGCCCACTTCATGCTGTCCGAATCCAAAACCGCCTCGATCGTCTTCCTCTTCCCGCTGCTCGGCACTGCCGATACCTCCGCCTCGTCAGCCTTCGCCACACCCTCGACTCGATTTCCCCTTCTCGGCCTCCCTCGCTTCCTCGCTGGATTCGCCTCCACAGCTTCCTCCACGCTCATATCCTCACCTGCATCCCCACCGCCACACCATCACGTCAGTCCACCACACCGCTTCCCTTCCACCCCGCACCGGCTCTCTCTCTCACACACACACACACACACACACCCCGGTCACCAACGCATGCACCCGTTCACGACCACCACCGACTCATCCTCCGCACAACCCACCCCACCATTTCCAGCTCCATCTCGAACCTTTCATCGGCTGTGCAAAGTCCCCGCATATGTTCGTGATGCTCCGCACACGAACCCGTTTCGGTAAACTGTCGTCCTCCGATTCGTCACCTGCGCCATCCCAACACCACAAACCGTCACCTCCAGCATCTCACACCCATTGCATTGCATGTCCAACGCTTCCTGCAACTCACGCCCATTCCATGTCAACAATGCACGCAAGCGAGCTGTCCACAAACCGCCCACCAGTCCACGAACGGGCCCTATACCAGGATATCGTCGTTTCACCCCACGATTTATCCGCACAGACCTCGGCTCTTCTAGCTTAGGGGTGATAGGACCTGCCCGTATGCTCGTCTGCCTTTCACTCGATTTCAACGGCCTCCCCCTCTTCCGACGCAACGTTGGCCCTCCCTGCACCCCTCCGCCCTCGGGATCGCACTCGCTGTGCGTCACACTCTTCTCCGCTGCATCCACCCTATCCCTCGTACCCTCTGCGCTGTCCGTGTTCTCCCTCTCCACCGCCAATCCTTCCACTCCACCCGAGTAGCTCTCGCTGTTCGCCGCTTTCTTCTCATCTCTCTCACCGTGATTCGCGAACCCATTCTCCGCAACGCTCCCGCCACCGCGCCGCTGTTCCCCCTCTTCCCCCTCTCCCTCGTCCTCCTCCTCATCTCCATCCTCCTCCTCTTCCTCCTCCGAACTCCCCCCACCCTGCTCTTCGTCGCAGCTCTCCCCGGACGGCTCTCTCCTCTCACCCTCGTTCCCGCTGTGCCCCGCACTGTCTCTTACCTCCACGCCCACGCTCTCACCCAATCCATGCCGGCCCCCTCCGCCGTGCCCCACTGGGGCTGCCGAATCCGCGCCGTCCTCCCTCCCGACGCCTTCCTCCTCGCCGCTGCAGTTCTCGCCGTCTTCTTCCTCCACGTAGTTGCTGGCTATCTGTTTCAAACAATTCTCCCCCTGCACTGCCAAGTCCGCCCCACCGGACACTTCATCCAACCGGTCCATCTCGCCTCACTTCCACTCCGTCGCATCAATCACAACGTCCGCCACATCATCCCTTGCCGCAACCGGGGCCACTACCAACTGCATACCACCCACCTCCGCGATTCCGTCTACTGTCCGCCTCGCTCGTACCCCTCATCACACAATCGTGTGTGCCAATCCTCCCACTTCGTACCGCTTGCTCTAAGCTACCTCAGCGGCGCGGCTTCCTCCGCCCATCCGCTCTGCACCCGTCCAGACTTCCGCTCAACGTGCGCCGTGTATACTCCGCTCGCTTTCCGTCCGCGTTCCGCGCGAACCAGCACAAACTCCCCAACTTATGCTCTTCGCATCAATGTGCCCATTGCCTCTCATGCGCGTCCCTCTACTACGTCCACATCTCGGTCACAACTCCGGAGGACCTGCATCGACCACTCTCCCTCACAATCGACTGGCCTCGTGCCCACGGGTACCGCACTCCTCCACGCATCCCAGCTGCGCACAAAACGCCCGGACGATGCTGCCTGCACGAACCACCACATACCACCATCGTCAGCATCAAGCGACCACCCTCTGCACCACCATTCCCCCAAATTTCCAGCTCTCAACACCCCACCCCTGCGCCAAGAATACTCCTCAAAGCCTCTGCTTGCAAACAAAACCACGCGCCAGACACCTCCGCATCCCAACAACCCAACCAGGCCTCCAAAATGCCTCCCACTTCGCGCACCCCCATTATGCTTAGCGATGACCGCGACACACAAAATAAAAACCAAATCGCCCCATTCTCCCTGCACACATCGTCCCCCTGCTCTAGCACCACTGCTGCCCTGTTCCCTCACACGCCTTTCCGCGACATACTCCACCACGTCCAAGCCACCAAACAAGCCTCCAATCAAGCACCTCACGATGCTGCAATTCCCCTCAGACGCCAACAACGTCACCAGTTGGCGCACATTAGGTCACCGCATCCAATCAGACACTTCGCGTTCCGACTCTCTAGCGCAATCATGCAACCACCCGTACCAGCTCCATGCCAAGTCGCCACCCTCCCACTCACATGACCATCACGGACGCGTCCTAAACTTGCATAACGACGTGCGCTGCCCACACAGCCAAACCGCATGTGCCCACTCACAACCCTTCTCCGCGTACTGCTTCGTCGACTGCGCTTCACCAAATGCACCCGTTTGCCCCCCACTCTCGTCCCATCCTGCGCCTCTCCCACGCTCTCGCCCACCACCATCCCAAATGCCAACCCCCCGCAGCAATCCCAGATCACTTCAACTCGCACACAACCACTCCGTCCCCCCTCACCCGTCCTACCCTCACTGCTTGCTCACCCTTCCCCTCATAAACAGGACGTCCCCCACCGCAATCCGTCGCAGAAACTACGAACACCGCCCCGCCCCCGGTGCCCCTGGCAACCTTATCTACCCAAATCTCCCCAGCCGAAAATTACCCCGCCCAGCCGTTGAAGCAGTCGCCCTATTCCCTTCCGTACACTGCCACACGCCAATCCTACTCCCGCAAGCACCCACCACGGCAGCCCTGGTCATGGGAATCCGCCCCGCCCATGTAGCAATACAATTGCGCACAGAGCCCAGATCTGCGCGACAGCGTCAGCATCGCCTGTGCGTGCATCGATGAGGAGTAGTACCTGGCGCGCCGGAGTCGTTCTGGAGGGCAGCCCACACGCGATGCTCCTGCTGGTCTCCCCGGCGTCATGCCCAACGACTAACTCCTTCTAAACCTGGTCCAGGATCATGGGCTGGCCGCGCGCCAAATCTTAACTAGGCAGAGGCTGCACAGGAGTGTAAGAAGCAGATAAATAAGAAGAGAATCTGGAGGCGAGGCAGGTGAGCAGACGGTGAGGACAACAAGTGAGGGAGACGGTAGTCGGAAGCGGAGTTGTGATGAGAATGAAGTGGAGCCCCGGAGAGCGTACCAGCGCAAGCGAGGGTGATGATGCGGAAGGGTATGTGCAGTACGCTACGTCGCTTTGTTGATAGCAGAGGTCAGAGCCAATCTCTCACTTCCACCCTTTTCCTTCATCAATGACATGGTGCACTTCGTTGTTGCTTCGGAGCATGGTCTCATGATGTCTCTCTAATTTCCTTATTACAATGACCAGGACTCAAGCTTTTTAGGTGGCCATGTCGGATCTTGTGACCGGCGGAGCGAGAGCCCTGTCTTCCTCATGGTCTGGGGAACGGTCGTCTGCTCATGGTATCCTGTATATTTGTATGTGTACAGTATTAGTGTTTATCTCATATACACTGGTAGTTGTCGCGATGTGGATGAGAAATGAAACGCATGGTCTTCAAATGTGAGGAATTTTGTCCTCATTCATCCTGTTTTCATTTTGATCATAAGATATGTATGGTTTAGTGATATTTAAGTTAGTACCAAACATTAGCGTTCATCTGTACCACCAAAAATTATACGAATCTGAAGTCTTTGTAGAGTTCTTGTATCTTTTCTTTTTATTGTTAAAAACACTAAATGCACTATCCAAGTCCAGTAATATATATATATATATATATATATCTGTGTTTGTGTGTGTTTACCCAGGTATTTATTTTACCAAACTAAGTAAATTCCCTTTAAAATCTTCTACTTCATTATAGAAATTTGACATGGAAAGTAGTATTCAAAAGTGGTGGTTTTAGGGATGTTCTTGCAGTTGTAAATTTATGAGAATTTCTTTGTGATAAGGTAGGATTCTTAAAAAAAATTAAAACTCTATATAAAAAACAGAGAAGTAGTTTTTAGTCAAAAGCACAATGTATGTCTTTATGATTTAGGTGTCTAGTAAAATATCTATAATATTTAATTTTAACCATTCCTTCTTCCATTAGATGAATATATAACATATCATAAAATTTTATGTTATATTTTCTAAAATCATACTTTCAATTGATTTACACAAACAATTCAATGTATGTTATAAACTCTACATAGTATTATATCAATTCTCTTTAATATATATATATATATATATATATATATATATATTCTTAATTTCTTTTAAAAAAAACTTGCATATTATCATAGTTATGTAATCAATATTATTAAAATATTGTTGAAAATATAACACTAAAATTTTGATAAATTAATATATAGATTAAACTTGAATTTATAAATCTTATCATATATATAATAAAATTTATTTGTTTTTATTCTCATTAAAAAATATATTAAATTTTTTATATAAATGAATGATTTTCATATTTTATATTTAATCCTATAAGTTATTTATAATTTAAATTTTTATTACTTTATTTTAAATTTTAAGATACTTAGTTTTTAATTAAAAAGTTAAAAGATACTATAATTATATATTTAAACTTTAATTATAATATAAGATATTTTATACTATTAATATATATTAAAAAATATTTTTAAATATATCTAATTTTAAATCAAATAATAATTTAGATTAAATAAATAATATACATAGTATTTTCTCTAATAATTAATCTCTTAAAATTAATAACCTCTAATAATTAATCAAAAAATTGACTCTATTCTATAGTACACAATTAATAATCTTTATTTTCTAATAAATAATTGATTTTTCTAAACTTTTATTAACTAATAGAGGTAATTAACAAAGGCCACATAGCTATATCTAACATTAGCCATTATTTATCTTGTGACTTTATTTAAATCTGAAAAGTAATGAAAATCTTTTGAACTATTTTTACTATTAATTGAAGTAAGAGGGAGAGATTTAGAATACCTAAACCTTGTCATAACTGCTAAGGTTGGCATCATAGGTAGTGTTTGCACCTTGGATTGGAGCAATTTATGCATAATCAGGTTTGGCTCAAAAAATACAAGCTAAATTATTATAGAGCAGGTAAAAACTTGTTTCCTAATCATTCCACCATTGAATTGGTTTACAGATCTTATATCTTGAGAGCCTTGACCATCATATTGTTGGCTATATTGAGAGTGACCACCATTTAGAAGAATGAATCCCTGCTTAGTATTTAAACCTAAGAAAGGATGTTGGTTTTGATAGTTATTGCTATAGTCATAGAATAGATTTGGATGTTTTAAAGTATTGTCGAAACTTTGATTTCTTGCTTCTCTCAAATGATCTTGATCTTGTTGATGATGATTTGCTTATAGAAAATTTAAGAAAATTAACTTATTAATCTATCTATATATGCTTGTAGGGTGGTTTCTCCCACAATTTCTACAAATAATTCTATTTTCTATTCAAAAACTATGAAGTGGGTGTCTTTTGCCACAAAGGTGATATACTTCTTATCTTGGTCTTGGTTGATTTTTAAAACCTTGATTAGAATAATTATAGCTTTGTAGATGAGAATTAGACCCTATATTGACTTGGCTTCTATGAGGGGAGACAAAAGATTATTGCTGCCCAAGATTATGCTCGTAATTTTGCGGATTTGAACAAAATTGGCTAGTATGCCTTAATTAGTTATATTGAATATACCACAACCTTGAAGTGTACCTACTAGATTCTATGGAAGGTAGAACTTGGTTTGGATTTTGGTCCTTAATTAAAAAGATTATTTGTTCTTGCATGATTTTTATCTGTTGTACCAGCTCATTCTGGAATCCCCTTTGGCTTTGAAAGACTTCATTTTTAAATTCTTCCTTCCACTTATTTCTATCTTTTAGATATGTCAATTTTGGAAGACTAGGTGGTAGTCTAACCTCTAATGGTGTAAGATAATGGTTTATAGGTTGGAATTGATTTTCCTTAGTTCTATAAGAATGTCCTTGGGACTTATCCAAATTTTGAGCATAGATTGGTATAAAACTTGGGATTCTATGGTCTTCCTTCTTCCACATCATTTCTTATTGTTTGTCAATATTTTCAATTATCCATACTATGCTTTTAATATCTTTTAAGTTTTTTGGCATTCTTTTGAGATTTTTCTAATTGTACCATCCTTGTTGAATCCTTAGAAGAAAAAAATAGGTGAAAGTGTCATTTGTGAGAAGGATTCTTACAAACCAATTTACTATTAGTTCAAATTACCAAATATATTCGCCAATCTCCTCCCTTTTTCTTGTTTCAAAGAAAAAAATGTCATGAGGGCATTACTTTGTTCTACTTTTGGTCTAAACTTCTCTAGGAATGCTCTCATGAGCATGTTCTAATCTTTAAAGGTTTGAAGGAGATGTTTTTATACCATTCATAAGCTCCATCTTTTAACGGGCTCAAAAATCATATAAGATAATATCTAGGATTAGTTATCAAACATGTTGTGAAAAGTTCCATGAACCTCTCTACGTGTGATATTGGATTATTATTCTTAATCCTTTTAAAGATTGGGAGATTGTGAGACATGTGAGTTGCTTGCAATTCCTCTGAAATTACAATGAGAAAACTCTTTGGTTGGACCAAGAGATTTATGGATATAGGATTTGGAGAGGCTTTTCTATCACAATTCATTAAAAGGAAACTAACTCTTGACTCTTTTTCTTCTTGATTTACTTCTATAATAGGATTAAAGGATTCTGAGTCTAATCTTTCTTCTTCTACTACTTGATTAGGATTTAGTTTCAATAGATTGAGTACAAATATATCTTGTAACATTGTAATTATGTCTTGTTTTTCGAACCATTAGACCTCAACTCCTCTAAATTTTGAAGTAAAATTTTTAAAAAACTTTTTTAGATTTTTTACAAGTGGAATTAATTTAGGTTGTCTAGATCTAGTAGAATAATGCATCTAGCATGACTATGGATATAATATTTAACTAGACTCATAATTTTAACATACCAATCCCTAAAAAATTAACTTAAAAAGTTTTGGCCATCCACCTACAATCCACTTAAAATATCTTCCAATAGGAAAGGGAAACAAAATGAAAGTAAATAAAGAGGGAATAATTCCTTGAATATCACCTCAAGCAATATTTTTTCAACTTTACTTACTATACAGTACGACCTTGTATAGGACTGACTCTAATCAACATTAATATAAAAAAAATTGCATACTAAGATGGCAAGGAGCTCAAGCTCTTTTCTTTTTTTATTTCTTCATACAAAAGTTGTTAAAAAATTATCCACTATAATACTTAACAATAAAGGTTATATTACAAAAAAGATTTTTTGCAATCAATTCACACCACTTTGAAGAAGAATTCACCTTGTTGCATCTCCAATCAATCTAATACTTTTTAACAAAGGCCAATAAATATATAATGCCTCCCTAATCAATCCGAGCTAAATAATCCAATAAAGATTAGGATATAAAACTAATAGATTAAAAATTCTATCTACTCCCTACACCCATGTCTATAAGAGATATTGGAGACTTATCTCTCTTGCATCTTCCTTCCAAATTCTATCCTCCAACTCCAAGCTCCCATTCTTTGTTTTCATATGTATTTGTTAAACTTAAAAGAATTGAAATAAATTAATAAGAGTCAAGGAAATTACTTGAAACTTAACTTCCTAGTGCCACTTCTTATCTTGTATCTCTTACTCCTCAAACTACAATCTGAATAAGTTTAATGAAATGAAATTCAATCAAATTGCTTAATTGAAGGCTTATCTTAGAAATATGGTATCTTAAATGATTGCTCTTTTCTTGATCTTCTTCTTCTTGAATTGTGAATGGAATAAATTTTCTAATCTACTATTAGAGAATCTTTTCTATCCTACACCTATAAAGAGAAGGGATATAGTAGGTAGAGAGGGTGATTAAATTCCTCTACCACCAGAAAAAGGCCACCCACAAGAAGATTTACAAAGAAAAAATAAAAGATTGCTTATTCAAATAACCAATCCTTTGTCCTCTTTAAAAAGATGGAATATAAGGAGTAGAGAAGGTGATTAAATCCCTCAACCACTAGAAATGAGCCCTCAACAAGAAATTTACAAGGAGAGAAGTGATGAAACATTTGAAGATGAGCTCCAGCTCTCAATTGTATTTCACCTAAGATAGCAATCATTCTCTACTTTAGAAATTGCCACAAATTAAGTAGTGTTGAAAATTCAATGAAAATTATATCACTTTAATTTTATCTTTTAAGTATTTCTATTCCAAAAAAATTCAATTGAAAATAGTCAATAGGCACTAAAAAATACCTTTTCAAATAAAGAATACACAAAACTACCAAGACAGTGAAATTTTTTTTAAATCAAAAACTTACTAAAAATTTAATTTTAATCAAAATCAAACTTGTGATAGCTTTTTAAGAAGCTAGCATTAAGATGTATAACTTCATAAAAATTCAAAGTCAAATTCTAAACAAATAAAAATAGATTGATGAAAATCTGAGAGTAAATTATTCTTAGGAGCAAACTTTCAAGGCAATGAATCCTCTTCTAATCAAAAATTCACCAAAAATTCAATTTTGATCCAAATTAAATATGTGATAGCTTTATAGAAAGCTAACATTAAGATATACAACCTCAAAAAATTCCAAAATCAACTAATAAACACATAAAAATTGATTGATGAAAATCCGAGAGCAAATTACTCTTTGCTTTTTTTTTTTTGTTTACTTTTTTTTTTTTTGACTATAAATGATAAAAGATTTGTTTGTGACAGCAATGAAGAGAGGTAGAAGATTTATGAATGATAGAAAATAGAGTTGAAATGCTCACACAAGAACTCCATATAATAGATCAATCACCATTAACTCACTTCACATTCACCCATACAATTAGAAGCACCACTTTTTGGAAAATGCACCAAAATGTGAGGATAAAATTCACCCCTTAACTCAAATTACAAGATGGCCTCACTTAAGAGTTACTTGTAATTAGTGGTATGAAGTGAAAGAAGCAAATAGCAAGAACAACAAAAAGAACAACCATAAAACAAGTGGAGTAAATGGTATCAAACAAGTGCACAATTCAAAACTAGTTCACAATGTGTTCACTATATTTTTACCTAATAAAAAGTAAAAATAAAAATAAAAGTTATATTTTTTAGTAGATAATTTTTTTTATATCTTTTCAATGATGAAAAAATCATGTAAATCCAAGTTATTATGAATAAATTATGATAGTTCAAAGCTAAAAGGTAAATAATGAAAAATTAAGTGGAAAATCTTTATCTCAAGGATAACTTGCTTAAGAGATCATGAGTTTGAATCTCATGAAGACTCACAAGTAGTGTATAAAGGTGTCTTAGAGAGGCCACGAGCCCTTAGTCTTATCCTCCTACCTACATCTAAGGTGCCACAATCCATTTGAGACTTATGCACCTTCCTTCCTACAAGGATTATATTAGCAATTGGTCTTCCTATTTTCTACTAATAAAACTCATTTTTTTATGTTTTTGACTTCACCATAGTGTTTAAAAATACCCAATTAGCCTAAGAACCATGTATGGCCTTCAAATCTTGTACCATTTCTTCATAATAGCTCCCAAAGTGGTAAAAATCATTTTTATTTAAATCTTCAAAATTATTCTAAAAATTCCTAAAAATTCCTAAAAAATTCTAAAAAAATTTATACTATTTTTAAAATAATAATAAGATATGAGGTTTATTTTTCATATTTTTTTCACTTACTAAATAATATTTATATATTTTTAATAACTAATACATAGAAATAGAAGGCTAATATAGATATTAGTCTCAATAACTAAATACTAATTCCTATCATTAATAGAAAATACTAAATCAACTAAGATAATTGCTTCTAAGATTTACTAAGACTCCGTTTCTTTCTCACTAATACTATTTTCTATCATTTAGCATCTTCTAAATACATCTTTATTTTATAATTGTAGTTTTGGCACTCTAAATACATTCTTTTATCCTAAAACAATTAATGAGTCAATTTGATGAATCATAATTTGAGATATACCATCAATTATCATTAAGATGATTGGACAACTCTTTTGCTATTAGCAAAGTTTGCTTACAATAATTTGGTACATTTTTCTATTCAATAAATTTTATTTTTTGTTAATTATGATTATCATTTACAACTTGATACTTTTGACTTTTCAAAAGCTAATAATCTTGCGGCAAAAGATTTTGCAAATTGGTTGTCAGAGTTATATATAATAATGAAAGTACAATTAAAAGACTCTAAAAAATAACAAAAGATCAATGTAGATATTTATTATAAGAAACAACCTCAATTCCATATGGACAATAAGATATGATTACTTTGTTATAATATGAAGACTATTTGTCCTTATGACAACTTGGATTATTATAGGCTTAGACCATTTTTAATATATGAATAGGTCAATCCAATTGCTTATTGATTACACCTATTGAAATCAATGAAGATCCATCCTATATTCCATGTATCACTATTTGAGTCATATAAGACTATGGATATACAAAAAAGAAGATAAATGCAATTGTCTTTTATAGAAATAGACAATAATGAAAAATTTGAAATGGAAGAAATCTAAGATTTAAGGTGGCATTAAAATTGATTGGTATATCTTATATATTGGCATGGTATCATAAAATTGTCTTATTTGGAAATGCGCTGGGCACTTGATTGTAGAAGGTGAAGTTGCCTTCTTACAAATACTTAAGAAATCTTAATAAGTTTCATCTATATAAGAATATGATTCAAATTTCAATATAAGAATACTTAAATCAATACAAAGTACTTAAAAACACTCTTCTTGGTAACTTCAGTTGTACACAAAATCCAATTGCTTTGTTACCTTCACAATTGCATAATTATGATTTATCTTTGCAAGCCCTAACTTTAATCAATGAACTTCATAAGCTATAATTTTTAATCTAACTGTCAACTTGGTATAAAATTTTGTACACAAATGCCAAAAAAAGTCTTTTATATGCTTAAAAAATTTCAATTCAACCTAACTTGCAAATTGTGAAAAATTAAGCAAAAACTACATTGATATCACTCAGGCGTCAACTTGAAAGTTGATGTAGATATCCCAATAGCAATTTCTCTTTTTTCAACCATTAACTTTAGTTAAAAATTGGTGTGCAACTTTATTTTTAAGTCTTCTAGGATAGTGGCAAATTTCACCTTGATTTGACTAGTAGATCTTTAGATATCACAAAAACCCTAAACAACCTTAAACTACCAATTTTTGGTATCTTTTTGTACTAAAGATCAAATAAATCTCAATTGTATTATTAGATTGTCATATTTTTTTTTTCAATCTTAGCACATTTAAAAACCTACATATTTTCAAATTTTCAATAGTAGATGTTACTCTAATTACACAAAATAGCCAAAAGTGGTGGCCCTCACTCTATTGCATAAAAATTTAATCTCCAATATAAATCCTAATTTTAGATAATGATTGCTAAGTCTTTCTAAATCTTACAAAAATAAATCTAATACTTTTAAAAAAAACTTAAAGTTAGCTCTCCAATCCTAATTGCTGATCTCTAAATACTCCAATATCTTGCCCTTGGTGGCCATTTTTGTGGCTAGAGGTCGGATTTCAACCCTGTTCCATAAATGGTCAATCCCTAAATATTAATCCAACTTATCCTAAGGGTTTTTAAGCTTGATCCTATTCTCAATTTAATCCTAGTATCAACTATATTAAATTATTTATCTCTTCTATGTTATTTTTATTAACTTATGGCTTTTTAAAAATAATAAAATTATTTCTACAACCTAGAAAAAAAAATTAATAACTAATTTTTATCTATTAGCTATGAAGATAAGAAAATAATCTAAGAGGCTTTTATAAAAAAATTTGAAGTATCTTAAACTCCTATTGAAATAAGATAATTGAATATTAAGTAGAAATCATTGTTGTTCATATTTTTCACTACATAAACGTATTACAATATAATAGCAGATATGATATTAGTAAATGTACATGGAAGCCATTCAAGAATCTAGCAAATACATCAATTAAAGTCACTACATTTTATCAACAACATCCATCAAAATCAAGATGAAGAGACAAAAAAAACTTTGCTATAAAGCAAAGCAAGTTCAATAGAGATTTTAATCTATCTTATATTATTGTTTGGGTTTTTTTTATTTTTTTTAAGCACCAAAGAGATGAAAAATCAACAACCAACAAATTCAATTCAAGAGCTATGATTTGCTAACCTATCAAATCAAACATTACAACTATCACAACCTTTAAGTTAATAGAATAGAGATGTAGATCCTCAAAAATAAAATGTTCTTCCTTGAGTTAATTGTGAGATACAATATATTTGGTATCACGACCTTGAAAGAGACTCTTGTTGTTTGGTGATACTTTTGGAAGTATGAACTACTCTTGATGATGTTCTAAATTTTTTATTTAAAGAAAGTTATGAAGGCCTCAATAATGATTAAGTATCAGGGTAGTCCTCTTCTCTTGGTATAAGACACTATCAATGGCTGAGAAGACCTATCAACTACCTTCAAAGGGAACAAAGATAAGAGTATGTGACAAATATAATTTGGCGCATCTTAGACTTCTTCAATATGTAATCACCGCTCCTTGTGGAACTCATTCTTAGAAAGGGAAATAATGTCATGGATATAAGATTTACTCCAATAATTATTTAATTAACATAAATAAGTAGAAGTAGGTAAAAATAAATTAATTTGATATTATCTTATAGAAAAGTTTTTTAGAAGCTTTATAGATGCAATTTCATCTTTATACATGTCTATAGATGATTGGTAGGTTAAAAACTTGGCCAATAAGTTAGCCATGTGTTATACATGTTGATAGCTTGTAGAGCAAGCTATATACATGGTGCATATATAAGAAACTTGTCTTGCAAGTTTGACACATGTTTTGTAAATTGGACATGTGTTGGAGGTCCTATAGAACTTTGCCACGTAGCTCTTAGATAGATAGTATATATAAAGATGAGAATAAAGCCTTCTTCACTCTTATCAACATCTTTCTTGTTTCTAGTCTTGTTTCAAGAGTCTCTACTCTTCTTGTTTTTGATAATAGCCATTCTAATTTAATATTATATCATCTTTGAGCAATTTTTTATTCCTTTTGAGTGACACAAGAATATTTTGATACTTTGATTGTTTATATTTCATATCCTTGACAACTACCTATGAGTTAAATTATTTTTATTTTTATTTTTTTAATTCTTCAAGTAGGCATAGTAAATATTTAATTATGCTTATTAAAAATTTAATAAATTAAGACATGCTTATTAAAAATTCAATAAATTAAGATATATATATATATATATATATATATATATATATATATATATATATATATATATATATATATAAATAAATAAATAAATAATTTTTTAATAAAATAAAAAATATATTTATTATCTCTTTTATAATTAATAAGTTATACAAATGAATATCAAAATATATTATTATTATAAAATAAAAACAATTTTATCTTGATTTATTATTAAATATATTAAATCAAATATTTAACAAGCTAAAATTTGATATATAAGTATAATAGATACCTACACTATTGAGATAAATAGAATTAGATAGAAATAAATAAAAATAGATATAAATATATTAGATAGATAATATATTTTTTAATAAATTTTAAAAATATTTTTAATTATATATTAGATATTTAGATTCATATAGATATACCATGTAACTATTGAAACTTATCATATAAGGTTTTTATTTTTAGGAAGTTATATTAGAAGCAATCTATAACTTGATGATTAAGCCATAAGTCTTGTGGTCTTTAAGAAGCTCCTACAAGACCTTCTTGATAGGTATTATATGTGAAAATAATATTGAGGTTATTTTTAATCTTATCAATATCTTTCTTGTATTATAATTTTGATTCAAGACTATCTTGTTTCTTTGTAATTTGCAATAGCCATTTTAGTTTTTTTTCAATCTTATAATTATTTCTTATATATTTATTTTCTTTCTTTTAGTGATATAAGAATATAATGTCTTCTCAAAGTTTTATCTAAATTCATGCCTTTAACAATTTCACAAGATATCTAACTTATTATAGTTGTTTATTTAAGAAGTGATTAGATTATCCCACCTTTCAAAAAACATTGTTATATTTTAAAGGTTGTGGACTATTTATATTTAAACTAATATTTTTGGTCTTTAATATTAATTATTTAAAAAAAAAAAAAAACTATCTCTCTTTTTAAAAAAATTTATTTAATATTAAAAGTTGTGGATTAGTTTTTCTTAATTTCATATGTGTGCTTATTAATGTTGTCTATTTCAAATCCACATCAATATAGATAGAAGGAAGAAAAACTTTTAATGCTACTATTGGAAGAAGTAAGAATAGATTTATAACTATTGTGGATTTTTACAATTTTTTTAATATCCTTTGAGCAAAATTTTTATATATTAGCAATCTCAACCATAGAATAACTATTGGTTTGCCTAGCAAAAAAATCAATAATGAAGTTCAAGTTTTATATTATAAAGTTGTGCAATTAAAAAAAATAAGTACAAATAAATTAATTTTATAAGTAAATTCTAAGGGTCTTACCATTATAAATATAAAAAAGCCAAAGATTGATATACTAAAGAAGTTTGATGGAATAAGATTAAAATTTTAAATATTTATACAATAAGTTAAGTTCTTCTTATAATTACATCCTTCTTGATACTTTAATGATGTCACTCAAGTAGGATTTATATGCACACTTCTATTTGGAAGTTTTTTTTTAATTTTTAATTTTTTAATTTTTTTAATTTGAACTTTTGATAGAAAAAATTTATAACTTTTATATGATATGAATTTATTTTTGAAAGAATTTATAGCTAAATTTAGAAAAATCAAGTAAAAAAACTAATAAAAAAAATAATTCTTATCTTTGCAACAAAAATCACATTGAGTTGCTATCTATATTATAGAATTCTAACAACTTATTTGTAATATAGATTAGAATAATAAATATCTTATCAAATTTTTTAATATGACTTAAAAGATAATATTAAAAAATTATTATTAATAGTATCAAAAATAGATTTATTTGAATAATTTATTATTTAATTAAATACATGTATCAATTGATTCTATAAATGGTACCAAGAATAAATATTTGATTAAAAATAAATAAATCTAATAATGACAATAACTTCTAAGATCTCAATAATCTATTTATAAAAACTAAAATCTATATAGATTAATACAATCTAATTCAAGTGGTTAATATTAGACAAAAAAGATAAACAATATTAAAAAAAACTTATATTTATATTGAAAAAAAACATGTCATAAAATATAAGACTATTGCATCAAATCAAATGGATTTAAGGCATAAAGCACAAATTCAGCCATGAAAAAAATCAAAAAATAAAGATAATTAATTAACTAAGGACCTTATATTTAAACAACTTTAAATCACAATCATAAAATATATGCCTCATGGTACTACTAGATCCTATACCTTATTTTAAACTTCCTATAATTATTAAAACTACAAGTTATAAAATTTCAATTCAATCTTTTTTAGAAATTAGAGCTTCAACATGTTTTATAGATAAGTATTTTATACTGCAACAAAAATTGATACTATCAAAGAAGATTTGACCAACTCTAGTCGAGACTATTGATAAACAACCACTTGCATCTAGAAATTTTATTAAAGAGACTAGTTCATTAAAAGTGGTATTAAAAGATCAAGTATCAAATATTATCTTTTATTTTATTTAATGTCCTTCAAATCCAATGATACTTAACCTTCCTTGGTTTAAATTACATAATCTTGATATTCATTGAAAATTATAAAATTTCACTTTAAGAATTTATCCAAATACCAACAAACCATTTTAATTCTTATTTATTGAAGCTAAGGCATTTATACAAGTTGTAAAAGAAAGAAAACTATTTGTCACTTTTATAATATCAAGTCCTTATTCAAATAGAGATTGTAGTAGAATCTTGGAGTAGTATAAAGAATATTAAGATGTCTTTAAGAAGAAAATTACTAATATATTACCAAAACATCAATCTTATAATTGTCTAATTGATCTTTAAGAAAAAACTCAACTACCATTTAGACCAATTTACAACTTGTTGTAGAACAATCTTCCTACTTTTAAGAAACATATTTATGAAAATCTTGCATAGAATTATATTTGATATTTAAAATCTCCTATAGATACGCCAATTTTTTTTGTGAAAAAAAAGATACATCTTTATTAATGTTTATAGAGTATTATGGACTTAATAAATTAGCTATAAACAATTGTTATTTTTTTTTTTTTTAATATCAAGGTTCTTTGATCATCTAAGTAAAGATTAATACTAAAATAGATTTAATAAATTACTAAGTAGATACCTCCTTTTTATTATATAGACACCTTCTTATGCCATACACCCCTACATATATATAATAAAATTCTTATTTATACAAATAAATTTTAGAATATATTTAAAATAAAATATTTATATACAATGGCTCATGGTACTTTTATTTTTTTATATATTTTATATTTTTTTATTGATTAAATTTAATAAAAATTTAAAATTTATTTTATATAATTTTTAAATTTATTTTAAAAAGCTTATTAATTTTATTTAAATAATCTTTTATTATAAATTTATTTTATATTTTATTTTATATTTTTAATCTATATTTTATAGTGTTATTAATTATAAGATATTAACAAATTATATATAAGATATATCCTAGAAGCTTTATAGACATGGTTTTATCTTTAAGCATGTCTTTAGGTGATTGGTAGGTTAGAAACTTGGCCAACAAGTTAGCCATGTATTGTACATGTTGTTAGCTTGAGGAACAAGCTAAATATGTGGCGTACATATAGGAAACTTGTCTTATAAGTTTGACACGTGCCTTGCAAATTGGACATGTGTTTGAGGTCCTATAGAACATTACCATGTAGTTCTTAGGTACATAGTATATATAGAGACAAGAGTGAAGCCTTCTTTATTCTTGTCAATGCCTTTCTTGTTCTTAGTCTTATTTTAAGAGTCTCTAGTCTTCTTAAATTAAGCAATAGCCATTCTAATTTTAATATTATTCTATCTTTGAATGATTTTTTATTCTTTTAAATGACACGAGAGTGTATTGATATTTTATTCCTTTATTATTTATGTCCTTGATATAATATCATGGTAAAGATAATTTGCTTCTAAAAAGTATTGGATTTCTAACTGTCATTAATTTTTTAATTAATTATCAAAATAGATAAAAATTCCAAATTTATATAAAGTTTTTTTAGAAAAAGGCAATTATATCAAATATACAAGTCTCAAATATTCTAGAATTCTTAAATTGTAGCAAAATATACTAAATCCTTCATTAAACTTAAGGGGGATTTTTTCCACACTTCAACAATGCATATCTCTAAATCGGACCATCCACAAGCACTCAAAATTTACATAAAGTACTGATATACTCTTAACAACTGCTATAATAAATTTCAACTATTGATTTGTTGCCAATCTTTAAATATCACCAAAATCCTAATAATAGCTTTAAATCCTTATTTACAAACATCCACATGCTAAATTCTTCATATTTCACAAATTAAATGTCTTAATGCTATAAAAACTTTGTATGTAGTTTTTTAATATAATAATTCATCTTTTTATAAATTTTTAGTTAAAAAATTTGTCCAAAATTTCAAGATATAGTAGAAATCAGTGCTATCAACAAAATAATCTATGTACTACCTTCGAATTCAATCTACTATCTTAAACTTTTAATATCTCTTTCTTTTGAACTTCAAATATAATAATTCTTTCATATCAGATGTAGGTCTTAAAATCATCTCTCTAATTTCACCTCCCAATTTCCAAAAGTACTAATACAATTCCTTGTATGCTCAAAAAGTGATAGTAGATATGATTTGTATACCTTAATTTCAAGTACCTACTTCTCTCTTATAAAAACTCCAAATCTCTTGATTTTTATATCAAAATTATAATATAAAAAATAAGTTTTTTAATCCTAGCCTTTGATTTTTGAATGCCTTCTAAAAAAATTGCCAAAATCCTTATTCTTATTGCAAATAGCTTACTCAAAGCATATTTGACATGACTATCAATCAATGGAAATGAAGACCTTCATTTATTATCTTTATTTGTCTATACCTTGTTTTCATCCCTCCAAATAAGTCTCTTAGTAGTTTAATTTTTCATCTTTGGATCCCAATCTCTTCTCAAGGCTTCATATTAAATATTTAGATGCTATATAATTTAAAGGCCATAATCAAAATAAGGAAAAAAAAAACCAAAATAAAGTTTCTTACACCAAATCTCTTTAATTTAATCTACTTCATATTCTTGATTCAAGTGTTGAGATAAAATTTCTTCTAGGTCTTTTCTCTTGAATCTCCCATCTCTTCTCTTGAAAGCTTTGACCCTTTTTTTGGCTACTAGGATTTTAATGATAGCTCTATCTAGCTCATGTAAAAAATATGTGGCATTATCATAGATTGTAACTACTTCATATGATTCAAACCATTTTTTTGTAAATTTCTTTTCAATATTATGTTGATGTTCTAAGCTGTTATCATAAATTAAAATCCAACATCCAACTTCTATAGGCCTAGGCTTTAATCTATAAGTCCTATTAATCTTTTTTTTTATTTTTTAACCTTGCTTTTTTTAATCTTTCAAATGTAATTTGTAGGTCCTTAGGTAATCTTTTCAATTGTTCAATTTGGAGCCCTAGTAATCTTTTTCTATCAATGCTATCTTTCTAAGATAGAAACATCCATATAGAGTGTATTTCTTTAGTTGGCATTATAAGTTTTTGCCCTAACATCAATTCTATAGGCATATAAGTAGTGATAATACTATGAGTAGTCCTATCAACCTATAAAGCAAATAGAAGCACTTTAGGTCATTAAATTGGTTTATCTTTATATGCCTTGACTAATGCATAAATAATGGGAGAGTGGCCTCTTTCATTCTTTTCATTAACTTCAAGATTATAAGAAATACTCAACTTCAATTGAACTCTATACTTGCTAAATAATTTTTGTGCTTCGACAGCATCCAATTCTCTTCTATTAACTCTCATCCTTATATTGCTTCTATATCTGCTATAGATGTCTTCTAATATAAATTTGCATATTATTTTTGTAATCTTAGTTTTTAATATCCTTCCTTCAATATAATTTGATAGTTCTTCTCTAATCAAAACCAAATATTTCATATCTCAAAGTTCTGATGATATAGCTATCAAATCAATCATCTATTGAAAATGTATTGAAGGTGGATAAATAAGATATAATCCATCTCTATATCTAACCTTAGATTGTAGCTAATAATCACTGTATGAGCTTTTAAAGTCTTTTATATCCTTGTAGAAGCCCTTCTATTAGTATCTTTCTTTGATCTTAGTATATGTAGTCCAAACTCCTCTGTGTCTTGTCCAAAGTATCTTATGAAATTATCACCGACATAAAATTTATTCTAATAATTATCTAAGTAACATGTATAGATAAAAATAAATAAAAATAAATAAATTTATTAATATCTTATAAAAAAACTTCCTAAAAGCTTTATAGATTTGGTTTTTTTTTATGCATGTTTTTAGGTGATTGATAGATTAGAAATTTGGCCAACAAGTTAGCCATGTGTTGCACATGTTGTTAGCTTATGGAATAAGCTCAATACGTGGTGCACATATAAGAATCTTGTCTTGTAAGTTTGACACAAGTCTTATAAATTGAACACGTGTTCGAAATCTTATAGAACATTGTCACGTTGTCGTGTTGCAGCATGTTTATATAGTAAAAGGTATAGATAAGAGTAATTTATATTTAATACTTGATTATCTTAGTTCAATAGGAACTTAAGATACTTAAGAAAAGGGTTATGGAAGCCTCTTAGATTATTTTTTTGTTTTAATAGCTAACAGATAAAAGTTAGTTGTTAAAGTTTTCTTCTAGGCTATACAAACTCTATTATTGATTTTGAAAAGTCATAAGTTAATTAGAATAGGATAGAAAAGAAAAATAGTTATTATGGTTGATACTAGGATTAAGTTGAAGATAGGATTTAACTTAAAAATCTTTAAAATTAGTTGAATTGATACCTAAGAAAAGACCGGATATGATATCAGACCTCTAGGGACAAAAATGATCGCCAAAGGCAAGGGACATAGACATTTGAAGATCGGCAATTAAGATTGGATAGCTAGCTTGAAAGGAGTTCCAAGGGCATTTAGCTTGCAACCATAGCATTTTGGAAGACTTAGCAATTGCTTTTCAAAGTCAGGGTTTGTATTGGTGATTTGGGTTTTTATATAAGACAATGATGGCTTGTATTGTTGAGTGATTCATAAAATCTATGAAGCATCTACAGTTCAAAATTTGATATTGTCTGGATTGTTGGGTGTGCTAAGTGTATACAAAGATTTGTATTAATTTAATAATGCAATCAGGAGATATTTGAGTTTTGATACAAAGGATTGTCGGAAGTTGGCAGTTTAGGATTGGATAGAGTTTCTGTGATAACTAAAGATCTACTAATTGGATCAATGTAATTTTTGGTATGCTCATAGAAGACTTTTAGATTGAGCTACACACCAAGTTTGAGCTGAAGTTAATAGTAAAAGCAGGAGAAATCACCACTGGAGTTTTTGCATCAATCTTCAAGTTGGCGGCCGAGTGTCATTGGTGCGCTTTTTGGGCGTTTTCTTACAATCTGTAAGTTGGATTGGGCTAAATTTTTTTGAGCATTTAAAAGGCTTATACCAGCATTTGTATGCAAAATTTCACATTAAGTAGACAGTTTGATTAAAAATTATAGCTTATCAAAGCTCACTAATTAGGATTAGAGCTTATAAACAAAAATAAAAATTATTTAATTATAAAGGAAACGAGGTAATTGGAGTATATGTAAGGTTGATTTTACTAAGAAGAGTGTTTTTAAACACTTTTGAATTGAAGTTCAAATTATATTCCTTATATATGGATGAAACTTGTTAGGATTTCTTGAGTATTTGCAACAATACTTTACCTTCTACAACCAAGTGCCCGGTGCATTCCCGAACGAGACAACGCATAATACGACATAAGTGGTGAACCCGACGTGAAATTTTGGGGTAGAAGGTATTGGCTTTTGTTGTGGTTATTTGGAATTAATGGCACAAGAAAGCAAAAAGGTAGATTTTAGAGCTATTGATGGAGCTTTGGATGGAGCTTTGGATGGAGCTTCAAGTGGATCTTCTAGTGGAGCTTCTTCTAGTGGACAAGGTATGTATCTAGACCCGAACATTGCAAATATGTTTCAAGCTTTTACATTAATTATGCAACGGCAACAAGAAAAGGATCGAAAAGAAGCTTTGGCAATCAAAGCATTACAAGCAGTGGTTAACAAGGTTGACCAATTTGATGGGAAGGACATATCTAAGTATTTGAGGTATTATATGCGGGAAATGGAATTGAATTGAGTCTCTGAAAGGGACATGATTTTATTATTTGGACTTGCTACAATACCAGAGATAAGAGAACATGTGAAATCAGTTACAGAGCAATTTAGAAGCTCTTAGGAGGAATTCTCTCATGCGTTGAGAAATGAGTAATTCTTAGAAGACTCTGATCGAGTCATTAAGAAATCATTTTTGGAATGGATTGAGGGTCCTAACAAGAAATTGCAAGCTACTAAATTATTAAGGGAGTTTGAAAGACAGTATTCTCGATTATCAAAAATAAAAAATGTAACTTTGGAACCAAACAAGGTTGAGTTATTTCTTCAAGCAGCAGATGGAGAATTACAAGAAAGGTTGGAGATTTTTCTTGAAGATATAGAAGAAAATGAAGGATTAACAACAAATTGGAAGAAGATCGAGGATGCAATAGGGTTGTTGGCAAAAAAGAAAAGGAGGAAGGACAGGGGGGATATCCAAAGAATGGTGTAGGTACTTAAAATTCAAGTGCCCACTTCATGATTGATGGTACTTATTATTCAACCTTCAACAACTATGTCAAAGAAAGAAGATATGGGGATTGAAGAACTTATACGCGGAATGCGGGATCTTCAAATTAAATTTGCAAGGCTTTGAAGAGAAGACTTCTGTAATGAATTCAAAATCTACTTTTAAGCAAGGGTATGTGCAAAGATGCATCTGGTGTGATGATGATTTCCATTCTCAAAAAGATTGTGGTGAATTTAATGAAATGGTCTAACAAGGCATTATTTTTTGGAAAGATAGAAAGGTGGCGTTAAAGGATACTGGTTATATTCTCGAAACCAACTTTGGTAAGGGAGGTATGAAAGCATTGGTTAAGGATTATTTAACAGCAAATGGGATTGCAGTAATGAAAATTGCAAGTTATGGTACTAGAGTGGATGATAATGCTAAGCAAGAATTTTCTGGAAATATTGAACCAAGTGGGGTTTGGTCTTCTGCTATTTCTATAATGCATAAGAAAAAGATGCCACAATGTCATACTGCATTTACATGCAGTGTATAGAAATATTAAAAATCTTGTATCTATTATTAATATATGTGTGAGTACTAGAGGTTATTTTAGAAGATATTATAAGGAGAGGATTTATTATAGCCACTTAGTTAGTGAATTAAGATGGCTATTTGTTTTGTTCCTACCTTATTTATATCCTAGAATAGACTCTTTTGTAATTAGAAGAAAAGTAAAGATTGTTTTACCTTTCTTGTTGACTTTTGAGGTAGAATGGACCTTGTGAGGGATAAGAAAGAAGAGCATGGGGTGAATAAGGCCCATCCAATAGGATTTGGCTGCCCATGTGGGCGTCTCATAGTCTAATATGGAAAGAAAGGGAGATATACTCCTCTTGCTAGACCGAGAGAAGAAGGAGTTTTTGAGTGGTGAACTTTGGAGAGAGATAGCTCCGTGGTGATAAAAGCGTTTGTAATGAAAATTGGTAGGTGTGTTCTTCAAGTTGTGAGGATTTTAGAACCTACTCACTTGCTTGTTTTGGAGTTGTGAGCAAAAACTTATGCTTGTTTTTAGTAGAGTAGAGTTTGCTGCCATCCGACGAAGAGGGGCAGAAACTTCGAGCTGCTACTGCAAGTTTGATCTCGGTTCTTTCTTGATGAAATTTATGGAGAGTGTGGAAAATTGTGCTAGCTTTCTATCAAGACATCTCTTGTAGCATTTGGAGTTGGAGAACAAAAGTTGTGAGCTTGAGAGTGGGAAAGGGTTTGCTGCCACTTGACGAAGAGGGGCAGAGACTTTGTTCAACCACCCAAGTCGGACAGTCTCTTCAATCTTTTTGATATTTAGGTGCTTATAGTAGCTTGTGTAAAATTTCTATAAAAACAAAAATCAATACATTTGGAGCTTTGATGAAAGTTTTATGAGCCGTGAAGTATCAAAGAGGGCAAATTGTTGCTAGGGTTTGAAGAGTAGAATCAACTAGATACAAAATCTGGAGTTTGAGAGGCATGTATGCGAAATTTTAGAAAAAATTAGATGATGGAGTGAGCTTTCTAAAAAGCTATTGCATGTCCAATTTGGAGAAGGGAAGTGATCACAACAAAGGCTGAAGTGAAGAGGAGCTTTGCTGCCTTTGCATTTGCTTGGAAATTTTAGCGCCTACTTCTTTTAGCCATAACTTTTAAATGGTAAGTCATCTATTTGTGAAATTTTGATATGTTTTACAATAGATTATTGGCTTTCCATAGGCTATAAGCACGCTTGATTCGACCTTTGGATGAATTTTTAGTGATTTATTTAATTTCAACTTGTTGTATAACTTGTATTCTTCATATGCGGTTGTATTTTGAGGTATACTTGAATATATATATACTTTGCTTATACCTTTTATATAAATATATATATACTTGTATTTATATCAAGTATTTATATAAGTATTTTACAAGTATTATACATAATATTTATATAAGTATTTGTACAAGTATTATACCAAGGATTATATAAGTATTATATCAAGTATTTATACAAGTATTATACCAAAGATTATATAAGTATTATTCAAGTTTTTATACTTTATATTTGTACAAGACTTGTACAAGTATAATATAAGTATAATTTGAAAGCTTGAACAAATATTGTGCAAGTATAGAAGATACTTGCACGGCTTCCTCTCATGTTCCCTGCTAGTTCTAGTAGCAGCTAGGAACGCGGCGTTTTCCCAAGGCTAATTCTCTCTACCCGACAACAAGAAGCTTTATTAAGAATAATTGCAATAATTCGTGGAACTACGGGTTGGAAGGATCCTGTAGAAGCTTTATTAGTACATGCCTATATTGCTAAAAATAAACATGAAGCCTTGATAGAAGAAAAGAGAAGACAAGATTCTAACGATACAAGAGAAGAGAATTCTTCAAAAAGACAAACTGGGGGAGATAAGGCTCGTGAGATGGCATCACAGGAATTATTAACAAAGGATGCTTCAATATCTTCAAAAGAAAAATCAAAGGACTTAGGAAAAAAAGAGAAGTCAACGGCTTACAAACTTCTCTTTGATATTGAAGCAGCAATAGATTTAAAGGGGGTGCTTGAAGAACGTGTCCTTAATGCTAAAGTTGAATTCACATTGAAGGAAATATTGGATATTGCAAAGAAAAAATTCCATGATATCATTATTGACAGTATTAAGCGAAAGAGGCAATTAATGGATGAATTTGGATTAAATCATGCTATTGATGCACATATATGTGAGGATGAAGAAGATGAAATTGGCAACTGTTATAAACAATCAACAAATGGAGGAAGGAGTTATAATCAAAAAACACGTTTTGATGATCCAAGTGATAAAGAAAAAGAAATTTGAGTCATTATACTCGAATGCATTAGGCTAGAATAACTACAGAGGCATTAGTAAAGATTGGAGATATGGATGAGCTAGTTGTTACCTTGATTGACCATGGTTCAAAAATAAACCTTATGTCTAAGGATCTTTACATGAAACAGAAGTGGCCAATTGATATGGAGCATGGATGGATAATATGGGTGGCTAATAATACACGAGGTGAGTTGTATGGTGCTTGCCTAGATGTGAAGGTTTGGATTGGTGATGGTATAATGGAACAAAATTTCTTTGTTCAAGATGCAACAACTTATCTTCTTATATTGGAACAATTGTACATTATTGCGACTCGAATGGAAACAAAAGTCTTCAATGATGGATCAACTTATGTACGGATTTGTAGTGAAGATGGAAAAAAGGTAGTACAATTTTTGATTGTTCTTCCAAATTATGAACGTAATCGAGACAAATTGAGAGAGAAACCATTACCAATAGTCGTTGAAGAATTTACGGATTTTTGTGGAATACCACTATAAAGCGGGATTATGGAAGTACAAAAGGGAAGGTACTCTCGCAAGATATATGTACCTTTGATGCAGGATTTATTGGTATTTTTGAAAATGGGAGTGTTATGTATAAGAGGATTGAGGATCTAAAAAGTAATGAGAGAAAAAGATTATGTGCTATTGAAAGAAAATTTTATGGATTAAAAATATTAGAAGATAATGAAAAGATTATTGGTATTTATGAAGAAAATGGATTCGAAGATCCTTTAGAACTGATTACATCTATTGAATTAGGTGATGATGATAAAATTATACAGATTCATTCAAAAGAAGTTTATGATATGATTGAATCTTTTCAAACGCCAGAGGTTATGGTTGAAACAAATTACAAGACAGTAGATAAGAAGGTAAAATCCGTTGCTCGACCTTTGCCAAAAGACTATAAAGAACAGGTAGAAGGAGCATCAAGAGAAAAGAGCTTGAGGGATCCAAGAAATATTGGGCATAAGTTTACTGAAGAAACTTTTGAAGAGTTAAAGATTGGTTCTGGTGGTTCCTTGTTGCCAAAGAAAATTGTGTTCTTCAAAGAAATGCTAGCAAAACGAAGTAAATCATTTGCCTTTGAATCTCATGAAATTGGGTGTGTGGATCCAAATGTTGTAACTCCTATGGTTATTTTCACTATACCACATGTATCTTAGAATTTGAGGCCAATTCCAGTGCCAAAGGCACATTTACCGAGTTTGATAGAATTATTAAAAGAAAAGATGAAGATGAAGATTTTGGAGCCTTCTTTTGCACCATATTCTAGCCGATGGTTTACAGTGCCTAAGAAAAATGGATCATTACGATTTATTCAAGATATGCAGCTACTAAATGCAGTGACTATCAGAAATGCAAGAATTAGACCAATAGTAGATGATTTTCTTGAAGCATTTGCAGGAAGGGCAATTTATTCAATGGATGACTTGTATTCAGGCTATGACCAATTTCAACTAGCAAAAGAAAGTAGAGACATGATAACAATGTGAACTCAACTTGGATTGGTTAAAATATGTACTCTTCCTCAAGGTGCTACTAATTCAGTTGCACATATGATGAGCGGGATGAATAAGGTATTGAGGGATTTTATTCCTGAGAAGACTATGTCTTTTTTAGATGATGTTCCTTTTAAAGGGTGCAAAGAAGAAGACAAGGATGAAACTTTAGATAAAAGGGGGTGTCGCAAGTATGTTGTCAATCATATACAAGATTGTGAAAAGATATTGACTCGGCTTAAAGAAGTTCATCTTACATTATCAGATATAAAATCTATATTTGGAGTACAAGAAGTTATAATTGTTAGACATTTATGTGGATTTTATGGAAGAAAACTAGATCCAGTCAAGGTTGATGCAATTAGAAGAATAAAAAAACATTGCAGTTCTTCAACAGAGGTGCGTAGGTTTTTGGATGCATGTGTATTTTGTCGTATTTGGATTCCTTACTATGCTCATATAGAGGATCCATTGTATGAATTATTATGCAAAGGTTATCGTTTTAAATGAGAAAAAAAGCATATCAAAGCAATGTAGATATTGAAGGAATTATTAATATCACCTCCAGTATTGAGAAAAATTGATTATAAGTACAATAGACCAGTGATTCTTACAGTGGATACTAGTCCAATTGCCATTGGGTGGGCAGTGGGTCAAGATGATTCAAATGGACATAGATTTGCACTTCGATTTGGAACTAAGGTTTTAAGTGCACGTCAACGTGCATATTTTCAAGTGAAAAGGGAATTATGGGGAGTTGTTTCAGCTATGAAAGCTGAAAGGGATTATTTAATTGGGACAACAGTAGTGGTGGAAATAGATTGTTTGCCTTTGCTTGAAATGATTACTAATTGTACAACTCCAGACATTGCAATGTTAAGATGGATTGCTTATATCAAGTCATTAAATCTGGAGTTTAAGCATGTTGCGGGAAAAGACAATTTCATAGCAAATATGCTATCTCGAGCAAGATATAATGAAGAAGATGAAATGATAGAGGATATTGATGATGTGCATACTAAATTTTATTCAGTTTCACAATTGAACAAGGAAAATAAGCCATTTCATGAAGAAAATTAAGAAGACGATTTATTAGATATTGGATATTATTTGAGCACGTTCTCGTGAAGTAAATACATCCATATATAGAAACCTAACTTAACTATCTTTTCTTCAAAATTTTATTAAGTTCTTTCTTTCTTCTTACCAATCTAAATTTTTATATAGTTTAGAAAAAAATTTCTCACTTTCTTTCTTTTTCTTTGGTTAAATTTTTATCTTATCTTTAATCTTAACTTTAACTTTGATCTAGCCTTGAAACTTTCTTTTATTTCTTTTATCTTTTTTTCAATCTTAGATTTTAATAGATTCAGGGTTATATTTGTAGATATAAGGAGTTTTGACTTTGAGGTTGAATTTAGGATTTACCAAGGATAAATAATAGATTTGGATGTCAATAGTCGGCTACCATTAATAGTGCTGACTTGGAGGATTAGATTTGGGGTTTTTATAACTTTAAACTATTAATTGTTGACTTGGACTTTAAAGACCTTGGTTGCGACTTCTTTGACGAGCTCAAAGGAGAAGAAGACGGGGTTTTTTGGCAAATGCAGAGAGGTATTGAGAGAGAGCTTCTTCTTGGCATGAGTTTAGGTGGTAGAAACGTAGGATTCGGAGCTTAGATGAGAGAGATATGCTTGTTTGAACTTAGACTACTAATATGACACCTACTATCACTTTTCAGGGTATATTAGAAGTTTTAAGATACTAGCAAGAAATTGGGAAGTTGAGTTAGAAATTAGACTTCAAGCTATATATTTTATGTCCAAGAATTGATAGAAATGAATTTAGAATGAATGAGATATGGCTAGTTAAACCCAGCAAATTAAACTGGGGTTTTGAAGAAGTTAGATAAATAGAAGGATTTGCTTTAAGCTAGAACTTGAGATTCAAGAAGAATTTGAAGCTCATTTTTTGTGTACATATTATTTATACTATAAAGAGTCTATGTCTAAAATCTCATATCAATTGAGACTTTGATTAGGGAGTAATGACAAATTTGTTCTTAGGTGTCTAGGGTTTTGACTTTTTAAAGTATCTGCCAAGGATTTGGTGATATCTAACGATCAGCAATGAATTCATAGCTCAAAATTTATGTGATGAGGATCAAAGGTATGAGTTATATTTTCTTAAATTTTTGAGCTTATTTGAATGGGTGGATCTTCAATTATGAATTTTCAAGTTTCGGATTGAGATTTGACTTCTAAAAGTATCTGCCAAGGATTTGGTGATATCTAATGATCAACAATGAATTCACGGCTCAATATTTGTGTGACAAAGATCAGAGGTATGAGATATGTTTTCCTAAATTTTGGGCTTATTTGAATGGCTAGATCTTAAATTATGAATTTTCAAGTTTCGGATTGAGATTTGACTTCTAAAAGTATCTGCCAAGGATTTGGTGATATCTAATGATCAGCAATGAATTCACGGCTCAAAATTTATGTGACAAAGATCAAAAGTATGAATTATATTTTCCCAAATTTTTAGCTTATTTGAATAGCTAGATCTCAAATTATGAATTTTCAAGTTTCTGGTTTGGTTTACTTATATAATTACTTGCTAATATTTTGATGATATCTGGTGATTGGTAATGAATTCACGGTTGAGAATTTTTGTGAAGATGACTAAAGAAGTGAATTCTATGCTTCCAAAATTTGAACTTATATAAATGGCTGGATTTTGATTTATAAATTTCCAAGCTTCTAGTTTGTTGATTTATTATACACATGGTTTTGTGACTATAAAAGAAAAGTTTAAAAAAGTTTGTGCATATTGGATCCAACTTGATTGTTAAGAGGGACCTTGCATCTACTGGAAGCGGACTTTCGCCACGACATATTGGTGCTTCCACTGAGAGCTGCTTTAGGGGCAATCAGTTGGGTTAAGAATCATAGAAGATACAAATTCAGGGACAAATTTACGAGAAGGACAAGGAATGGTTGGAGCCATGGATCTTTTGAGGGCGGTCACCATGTTGGTGGAACAACAACGATCTAATTTTGATGGACATGGAGCTACAAAGGCACTTCGAGGAGTCATTGACAAGATAGGCCGGTTTGATGGCAAAGATGTCACTAAATTTCTTAAAGCCTATGTTTGTGAAATGAAGATCCATCAAGTTCCACAAGCTAGAATGTTAGAGACTTTTGATTTGGCTGTGGTACCAGAGATTCGAGATCGAGTACGTCATGTAAGAACAACTGCTAATGCAATCACATGGGTGAGGTTTGAAGAACGGATGAGAAATGAGTTCTTTGATGAAGACACTGACAGGATGACTAAGCGGTTTTTCCTAGATTGGGTGGAACAACGCCCAGGAAAGATGATGGGACCAAATGAGTTACTCAGAGCATTTAAAAAGAAATATGGTCAACTTTCTGTATCAGATCGAATGTTCTTAGATGGTCAAAAGGTTGAGCTGTTTTTACATGCAGCTAATGAAGCTTTAGAAGATAGATTGCTTATACTTTTGGGAGACAAGGATGCAGAAGGTGGCTTCACCACAAATTAGAAAAGAGTGGAGGAATCCATCATTTTACTAGCCAAACAACAAAGGGTGAGATCTAGAGGAATGGGGGCATATGCAGAAGCCATTCCAATAGGCATCTCGAAAGAGCCAATCACTTCTTCAATTCAAAATATACCATCGGTGCAATCCACTCCATCTACAGTTGTTGGAAAGAGAAAAACAATAGATGAAGGTACTCTTGAGGAATTAATCAAAGGTATAAAGGAATTAAGGGTGGAGATGAGTGAGTTGAAGAAGGGTCAAAGCAATGGTTCTTCACAGCCACCAGAAGGAAAAAAAATTATATAATGAGGTACATTTGGTGTGATGACACTAATCATAGGTGGAATAATTATACAGAGTATGTCGGAGCTTTAAAGGATGGAAAAATCATTTTCAAAGAAGGAAGAATTAGGGATGCAGCTACAGATTTTCCATTGGATACTAATTTTGATAAAGGAGGAATGAAGAAGGTAATGGAGGATTGGATAAAAAGAGCTAAATCCCAAGATTCAAGCAATGTCAATTCTTATCAAATTGTTGCATGGCAAAATAATATTGAAATTTCATTTCATGCAATACGTGAGGCTATGATACGAGAAGGCCCAAGCTATTAGACAAAGAACTGGATGGGATGATCATGTTGACACTACAAGCATCAAAGCTTTTCTGGATGGAAATAAAGAAAAGGATGGCAACCAAGATGTTTGAGTAGAGGTGAAGAGAGGAAGAAATGCAGAAGAAGAAAAAGAAGGAGAGCTTATAAATAAAAGGCAGACTTGCAAAAGTAATGAAGGTGAGAAAAAAAAGGAGGATTTTGTTCAAGGTACCAACTGTCCATCACGGTCTACACCTTCAACTTCAAACCCAAAAGATACATTGTTGCCTAAGGACAAATGGGAGGAGAGAATGGAAGCAAGTAAGGAAAAGGAAAAAGAAGAAGCGGGACGAGGTAAGGTTAAAGGCCCTACTTATAAACTTTGTTCCGATATAGAAACATCAATAGATATGAAAGGAATTTTGGAAGAAAGAATTCTTGATGCTAAGATTGAATTCACATTGAGAGAAGCCTTCGAAATAGCAAAGAAAGATTTTCATGAACTCATAATCGACGTAATAAAAAAAAAACATCAAATGACAACCGAAACAGTCATGGCTAGTACAATTGATACTTGCATAACTGAAGAAGAAGGTGATGAGATTGCTCATGTATTCTCCACAATATGTGATTCTGGGTCCAAAGAAGGTTGCAATGAAGAACTTACAAATGATACTTATGATATCTAAGAACAAAGCCTGGATGATGATTTAGATGAGGATTTAGAAATAGAGGTACTAAGTATATTTTTTTCTAAAATTCAAACATTATTAGAAAAGATTGCTATAAAAAATGAAAGAATTAAGAAATCAGGAGTTGAAGATGATTGTAAGATTGAAGAACAAATTAATCTTGCAACAAAAGAAATAAAAATAAGAGAGAAAGATGAGGCAAGAGTGCACGCATGTTTATCGGCTGCAGATGAGAGAAGTGTGAGTAAAAAAAGAACAATGTATGCTCATCCATATTGGGCAAGGGCTACAACAGAAACCTAAGTTAAATTTGGAAATTTAGCAGAAGCAATACATGCTCTTGTGGATCATGGATCTAAAATTAATATAATATCAAAGGTTGTTTATGAAAAAAAAAAATGGCCTATAGATACCAACCATGGATGGGTATTGAGGGCGACAAACAACGAAAGAGGGGGTTTTTATGGTACATGCCCAGCAGTTAAAACAAAAATTAGAAATGTGGAGGTAGATCAGAATTTTTTTGTGCAAGTCCGAAGTACGTATCTAATTATACTTGGGCAACCATATATTACAACTTCAAGAATGGAAACTAAGGTATTAGACAATGGATCACATTATGCTAGAATTTGGAGTTGTGATGGAAGAAATTCAGTGCAATTTCTCACAATAAAACTAGAGCATGAAAGACATCGAGATCAACTGCGAGAAGTACCTCTAGACACTGAAGAGACTTTCCAGGATTTCTAAGGAGCACACGTGGAGCATGGGGATCTACGGGTGCAAGTATTTTATTTACAACTACATTCCCCAATGTACAGAAGAATGACTGTGGAATTTTGGATTTGACTAAATGTGATATTTCAAGTTTTCAAGGTATTGATATATTAGACTCTAAATATAGAACTAATATAAGAAAAATTGAAAAAAATCTAAAGATGAAAGGAGTGCTTTTGGAAGATGAAGCTATTTCAGGGATGGTAGAAGAAACAGGGTTTGTAGGAAATATTTTGCAACAGTTAAAAGGTTTAAATGAAGGAATGGATATAAAAAATAATAATGATATTGTGGTGGAAATTCATGATCAAGCTCTTTATGAAGAAATAAAAAAATTTATTAAAAATCCTACTAAAGAAGCTAACAATTGCATATTTGGAATTAAAGCACAAGTGAATACAAAGTATAAATCAGTGGCAAAGAAAATTAAGCCTGTGGCAATACAATTGCCTGAAGATTCCAAAGATCATATAAAACAAGCTGAAATGGAACCAAGGCTAAGGAATCTAGAGGGGATTGGACATTGGTTTATGGAAGAAACACTCAAGAAGTTGAAGATTGGAGGGGGTGAGTTCTTGATTGATCTTGAAAGAAACCTTTTTTTGAATATGCTTTCTAAACATAAAAAGTCATTTGCATCAAAATCTAATGAAATAGGATGTATCCATCCAAATATAGTAGCACCAATGGTGATCTTTACAGTTCCACATATACCATGGGATTTAAAACCTATTCCAGTTCCAAGAGCTCAACTTTCAAAATTAATTGAGTTGCTCAAGGAAAAAATGGAAATGGGAATCCTTGAACCTTCTATGGGACCATATTCCAATCGTTGGTTCACGGTGCCAAAGAAAACAGGAGCATTAAGATTTATTCAAGATATACAATCCGCTAACCGAGTTACTATTAGAAATAAAGGTTCCAGTTCAATTGTGGATGAAGTGGCTGAGGCTTTTGCAGGCTATGCCATTTATTCAATTGGAGATTTGTATTCAGGCTATGATCAGTTTCAATTGGCAACAGAGAGCAGGGATTTAACCACAATTAAGACTCCTTTAGGTTTGGTTCGAATGTGTACATTACTTCAAGGTGCCACCAACTCAGTGGCACATATGCAGAATGCAATGAATCGAATTCTAAAAGATTTTGTACTAGAAAAGACTATACCATTTGTGGACGATATTCCAATCAAAGGTTGCAGAGAAGAAATAAAAGATGTGACTGTGGAAGCGGATGGCTGCAAAACATTTGTAAAACAACATATTAAGGATGTAGAGAGGATTTTGAAAAGATTGGAGGAAGTGAACATAACTCTATCCATTGATAAATCCAAATTTGGAGTTGAAGAAATTGTAGTTGTAGGCCATTTGTGTAGAAGCTTTGGAAGAAAGCCAAATCTAGATAAGATAGATGTTATTTCATAAATGAAAGCCTGCAACAATATCACTAAGGTGAGAAGATTTCTTGGAGCATGTATTTTCTATCAAATTTGGATACCTCATTTTGCTCATGTAGCGGAGCCTTTATACAAACTTTTAAGAAAAGAAAATAAGTTTACTTGGGGCATGGAGCAAGATAAAGCTATAGAAGATATAAAAAAATATTTTAAGATCTCCACCAGCTCTAAGACAAGATAATTATGAGAATAATAAGCCTGTGATAGTAACAGTGGATACTAGCCCTATTGCCATAGGTTGGGTTGTTGAATAAGAAGATATCAACAGGAATCAATTTGCTATTAGATATAGAGCCAGTTGAATTCGATTAGAAAGCCAGAGAAGATATCCATATGTAAGTAGGTGTCAGTATGAATTACAAAGATTGAAAGTGTAAATAAATTATTTAATTGGTTGAAATCGTTATTAGAGACTGATTGTTTACCTTTGCTCGGTATGATATCTAACTGCTCAAGTCTTGATATTGCCATGCTAAGATAAATAGCCTATATTAAATCTCTAAATTTAATTTTGATTCATATTAAAGGCAAAGAAAATACAATAGCGGATATGCTATCAAGGGCTAGATATATGGATAAAGAAGAAATGATTGCTGAAGAAGAGAATGAAGATAGTTGTAATAAAGATTTGGATTATGGATTTTCAACAAATAATGAGAGAATGGAAGAAGTTCTACCTTTTGAGGCAGAATCATATGAAGGAAGATTGAAAGACATTGGCATTTATTTGAGCACCCTTAGAAAATTGCAAGATTGGTCAAATAAGTTTTTTAAAGAAATCAGGAAATATTCATATGGATATTTTCTACGGGATGGGCTTCTTTGGAAAAAACCAAAAAGAAAGGATGGAATGCCGTTGCGGGTAGTTGGAAATGCATCCACCAAAGCTCAAGTTTTAAAGGAATTTCATGATTCACATTGGGCTGGGCATCGAGGAGTTTGGGCTACATATACAAAAATTAAGGAGCGGTATTGGTGGAAGGGTCTTTATAAAGATGTAGAGAATTTTGTGGGATCATGCCTTGAATGCCAACTTCAATCCAAAATCAGATATCGTGATGAACTTCACCCAACTTACCTTCTTTCCATTCACTTCCAGTGGGTAATTGATTTAGTAGTTATGCCAGTTGGATTATGGAATATGAAATATTTAGTTCTGGCATGAGAAGAGTTATCAAACTATGTTGAAGGCAGAGCTTTAAGAACCAAACAAACACCTGGAATATGTCGATTTATCCTTGAGGATATTTTTAGTCGCTATGGATGTATTGGAGGAATGAGGGCTGACAGAGGAGAATTAGATGCTGCTGAAGCTAGAAGTTTTTTTGAAAGATATGGAGTGAAGCTAAAATTAACTACTGCATATAATCCAGAAGCAAATGGGAAGAGTGAAAGAGGCCACCCACCAATCATACATGCATTAGTTAAAGCTTGTAAAGGCAATTCAAAGGAATGGCCAAGGCTACTACCATTTGCTTTATGGGCCGATAGAACCACCCATAGTACAGTAACGAGATACATGCCGATTGAATTAATGTTGGGTCAAAAGCCCATTATGCCAGCAGAAGAATCTATGCCTACGTGGTTATTTTTATCTTGGAAAGATGGCATATCTCGTGAAAGACTTTTGGAACTTTGGATCCAAAAAATTGAGAGACTATCAGAAGACCACCAATTGGCACTAGATAGATTGAAAGCAGCAAGATTGGAAAACAAAACACGATTTGATCAAACTCATCGATTGCGTTTGAAACCAATCTTGGAAGGTGATTGGGTAGTGGTTTATGACAATACTTTGGACCACCAACATAGTACGCAAAGAAAATTTTCTTAGAGATGGTTTGGACCATATATTGTTGTAATTGCTCATGACAATGGAACTTACTCACTTCGAGAATTAGATGGAACATCTATCCGAATTCCGATAGCAGGAAAACGAGTGAAAGCTTTCCGAAGAAGAAATAATAATTGTCTACCTGAAGACTTTGAAATGTATGTGTCTGACGAACAATGGAACCAAGAAGATAAAGAAATTCAAGATGAAGATGAATAGCATGAAGGGTGAATGGTGGCACATGCCGAAGGATGTGCAGGTCTAGAAGGGGTGGATGTCGTGAAGTAAATATATCCATATATAGAAACCTAACTTAACTATCTTTTCTTCAAAATTTTATTAAGTTCTTTCTTTCTTCTTACCAATCTAAGTTTTTATATAGTTTAGGAAAAATTTCTCACTTTTTTTTTTTTTCTTTGGTTAAAATTTTATCTTATCTTTAATCTTAACTTTAACTTTGATCTAGCCTTGAAACTTTCTTTTATTTCTTTTATCTTTTTTTCAATCTTAGATTTTAGTAGATTCAGGGTTATATTTGTAGATATAAGGAGTTTTGACTTTGAGGTTGAATTTAGGATTTACCAAGGATAAATAATAGATTTGGATGTCAATAGTCGGCTACCATTAATAGTGCTGACTTGGAGGATTAGATTTGGGGTTTTTATAACTTTAAACTATTAATTGTTGACTTGGACTTTAAAGACCTTGGTTGCGACTTCTTTGACGAGCTCAAAGGAGAAGAAGACGGGGTTTTTTGGCAAATGCAGAGAGGTATTGAGAGAGAGCTTCTTCTTGGCATGAGTTTAGGTGGTAGAAACGTAGGATTCGGAGCTTAGATGAGAGAGATATGCTTGTTTGAACTTAGACTACTAATATGACACCTACTATCACTTTTCAGGGTATATTAGAAGTTTTAAGATACTAGCAAGAAATTGGGAAGTTGAGTTAGAAATTAGACTTCAAGCTATATATTTTATGTCCAAGAATTGATAGAAATGAATTTAGAATGAATGAGATATGGCTAGTTAAACCCAGCAAATTAAACTGGGGTTTTGAAGAAGTTAGATAAATAGAAGGATTTGCTTTAAGCTAGAACTTGAGATTCAAGAAGAATTTGAAGCTCATTTTTTGTGTACATATTACTTATACTATAAAGAGTCTATGTCTAAAATCTCATATCAATTGAGACTTTGATTAGGGAGTAATGGCAAATTTGTTCTCAGGTGTCTAGGGTTTTGACTTTTAAAAGTACATGCCAAGGATTTGGTGATATCTAACGATCAGCTATGAATTCATAGCTCAAAATTTATGTGATGAGGATCAAAGGTATGAGTTATGTTTTCCAAAATTTTGAGCTTATTTGAATGGCTGGATCTTAAATTATGAATTTTCAAGTTTCAGATTGAGATTTGACTTCTAAAAGTATCTACCAAGGATTTGGTGTTATCTAACAATCAGCAATGAATTCATAGCTCAAAATTTATGTAACAATAGTCAAAGGTATGAGATATGTTTTCCCAAATTTTGAGCTTAGTTGAACAGCTAGATCTTAAATTATGAATTTTCAAGTTTTGGATTGAGATTTGACTTCTAAAAGTATCTGCCAAGGATTTGGTGATATCTAATGATCAGCAATGAATTCACCATTCAAAAATTATGTGACAAAGATCAAAGGTATGAATTATGTTTTCCCAAATTTTGAGCTTATTTGAACAGTTGGATCTTAAATTATGAATTTTCAAGTTTCTGGTTTGGTTTTACTTATATAATTACTTGCTAATATTTTGATGATATCTGGTGATCGGTAATGAATTCACGTTTGAGAATTTTTGTGAAGATGACTTAAGAAGTGAACACTATGCTTCCAAAATTTGAACTTATATAAACATCTGGATTTTGATTTATAAATTTTCAAGCTTCTAATTTGTTGATTTATTATACGCATGTTTTTGTGACTATAAAAAAAAAAATTTAAAAAGTTTGTGCATATTGGATCCAACTTGATTATAAAGAGGGACCTTGCGTCTATCTGAAGCAGACTTTCGCCACGACAACGTTAACCAAGTATGCTAATTGGTCAGTTGAAAAATTTAAACAGATCAGGAGAAAAGCATATAAGTTCATATTATAAGGAGGATTTCTATGGAAGAGGCCAAAATCAAACATTGGTATGCTACAACGAGTAGTAGGTATCAAAGAAGATCAACAAGAATTACTCAAGGAATTTCATGATAGTTTACGGACAGGGCATAGAGGAATTTGGGCTACTTTTGCTAAGTTGAAGGAGCGATATTGGTGGAAGAATATGTATCGAGATGTAACTTCATTTGTAGAATCTTGTGTAGCTTGTCAAATATATTTGAATATATGACATTGAGATGGTTTGCATCCAACATATCCTTTGGCTATTCATTTTAAATGGGTTGTGGATTTGGTTATTATGTCAATGAGACTATGGCAAATTAGGTATTTAGTTTTGGCTCGTGAGGATTTATCAAACCAAGTGGAAGGCAGGGCTTTAAGGACAAAGTCTACAAAAGAAATTTGCAGGTTTTTACTTGAGGGTGTTATTTGCCGCTACGGATGTATAGGAAAGATCACTGCAAATCATGGAGAATTAAATGCACATGAAGCTCGTGAATTCTTCAAGAGATGTGGAATTAAATTATCATTAACCATGGCTTATAATCCAGAAGGGAATGCAAAGAGTGAACGTGGACATCCACCAATTGTAAAAACCTTGATTAAAGCTTGCAATGGAAGAGTGAGAGAATGGCCTCGACTTCTACTTTATGGATTATGGGCTGATCGAACAACACATAGTTTGATGACAGGATATATGCCAGTGGAACTTATGACAGGTCAAAAATCTATTATGCCAATTGAAGAACAAGTGCCAACTTGGAGTGTACTACCTTGGAAAGATGGACTAACAAAAGAAGAGTTAGTGGCTATTAAAATTCGACAGCTTGAACAAAGATCAGAAGATGTGGAACTAGTATTAAAACGGTTACAAAAGATAAGGCTAAAGAACAAGGCTTGGTTTGATAAACAACATCGATTGAGGCCTAAAACAATTGAAGAAGGTGATTGGATACTTGTTTATGACAACAGTTTGGATAACGAGCATAATATCTTACGGAAATTTTCAAAACGTTGGTTTGGACCCTATGTAGTGGTAACAGTTCAAGACAATGCCACATATTTATTGAAGGAATTGGATGTTACAAGGTTGAAGATACCTATTGCCGGGAAGCGAGTAAAAGTTTTCAAAAGACGAGATGGAGAAATAAATGTGGAAGATCATATTGAAGATATCAATGACTTTAAAGAAGATAATTATATTGAAATAGATGATGAAGAAGAACTTGGTGCAGAAAATGAAGAGATGGTATGATGCCAACTATGACATATGCTTCATTTGGCGCATACCGCAGGATGCGCAGATTCAGAGGGGGTGGATGTCATGTTGCAGCATGTTTATATAGTAAAAGGTATAGATAAGAGTAATTTATATTTAATACTTGATTATCTTAGTTCAATAGGAACTTAAGATACTTAAGAAAAGGGTTATGGAAGCGTCTTAGATTATTTTTTTGTTTTAATAGCTAACAGATAAAAGTTAGTTGTTAAAGTTTTCTTCTAGGCTATACAAACTCTATTATTGATTTTGAAAAGTCATAAGTTAATTAGAATAGGATAGAAAAGAAAAATAGTTATTATGGTTGATACTAGGATTAAGTTGAAGATAGGATTTAACTTAAAAATCTTTAAAATTAGTTGAATTGATACCTAAGAAAAGACCGGATATGATATCAGACCTCTAGGGACAAAAATGATCGCCAAAGGCAAGGGACATAGACATTTGAAGATCGGCAATTAAGATTGGATAGCTAGCTTGAAAGGAGTTCCAAGGGCATTTAGCTTGCAACCATAGCATTTTGGAAGACTTAGCAATTGCTTTTCAAAGTCAGGGTTTGTATTGGTGATTTGGGTTTTTATATAAGACAATGATGGCTTGTATTGTTGAGTGATTCATAAAATCTATGAAGCATCTACAGTTCAAAATTTGATATTGTCTGGATTGTTGGGTGTGCTAAGTGTATACAAAGATTTGTATTAATTTAATAATGCAATCAGGAGATATTTGAGTTTTGATACAAAGGATTGTCGGAAGTTGGCAGTTTAGGATTGGATAGAGTTTCTGTGATAACTAAAGATCTACTAATTGGATCAATGTAATTTTTGGTATGCTCATAGAAGACTTTTAGATTGAGCTACACACCAAGTTTGAGCTGAAGTTAATAGTAAAAGCAAGAGAAATCACCACTGGAGTTTTTGCATCAATCTTCAAGTTGGCGGCCGAGTGTCATTGGTGCGCTTTTTGGGCGTTTTCTTACAATCTGTAAGTTGGATTGGGCTAAATTTTTTTGAGCATTTAAAAGGCTTATACCAGCATTTGTGTGCAAAATTTCACATTAAGTAGACAGTTTGATTAAAAATTATAGCTTATCAAAGCTCACTAATTAGGATTAGAGCTTATAAACAAAAATAAAAATTATTTAATTATAAAGGAAACGAGGTAATTGGGGTATATGTAAGGTTGATTTTACTAAGAGGAGTGTTTTTAAACACTTTTGAATTGAAGCTCAAATTATATTCCTTATACATGGATGAAACCTATTAGGATTTCTTGAGTATTTGCAAACAGTACTTTACCTTCTACAGCCAAGTGCCCGGTGCATTCCCGAATGAGACAACGCGTAATACGACATTGTAGCTCTAAGATAGATAATATATATAGAGACAAGAGTGAAGCCTTCTTCACTCTTATTAATGTCTTTTTTATTTTTAGTCTTGTTTCAAGAGTCTCTAATCTTCTTATCTTTGATAATAGCCATTGTGATTTTAATATTATTCCATCTTTGAATGATTTTTTATAATTTTGAATGATCCAAGAGTGTATTAATTTTTTTTTTCTTTTATGATTCAAATTCTTAATAGAAACTGCTTCAAAATCTTATTTTTAGTTTGAAAATCTGTTACTACTTTCAATAAAATTTTATCACTTCATTTTGGCCTCTTCCACAATAATCCATCTTTAAGTAAATAATCATAGGATTGGTATCTAATATCTTTGAAGGTTTTATCCATCCAACCTTCTTGTTTTTTTATTATATTCAAATAAATTCCAATATCGTTTAGTTTGCCTTCATATAAACCTTCATAGAAATTTTGAACCTCTTCACTAAAATCCATTCTATTAGTAGCAAATAAATTTCCATAGCTCCTCTTTTCTTGATCTTCATCCATATCATGTGCCATTGTCTCTTTTTTAAAGGTATATCTAGCTGTGGACAACATGTCAACCACCAAGTTTTTTTTATTAATAATATATATCACAATAAGATTTAAAAAATTTATAAAAACTATCTATCTCAATATAGCAATATCTAGAATAGTATAGTTAATTATCATTTCTAGTAAAGACAAATAATCTATCTTCAAAATCACATTAGTCTCAATCAAATAATTCTTCTTAACATTTGGAGAAATGAGTGCTTTTCAAAGTTCTCTTTTAACTTGTGGATAAGCCCTTTGCCTTTCTATAAGAATCCTGGCCCCAAATCTTATTGCAAATTTCTTTCGTTTTACATCATCTTTTCCAAAAGGCCATCTAATTGCCATATGACTTGTATCTGCTATTATAATCATTGATCTTCTACATTGATAATCTACTTATCTAAATATAGGTAGTAAATTTAATATATATATATATTTTTTTAATAACTATTTTTTATTTTTTTTTTCAAATAAATCTTTTTCTCTTCCTCAACAATTTATATAATGGCTCTAAGATATATGCAAAGTGAAGCATCTAAATTTGATAGAATATATATACACCCAAATCTCTTCTAATTTTTGTAATATTTCTATATGATTTCATTGTAGAAATAATATCAACTTTTTTTGGATTTGATTATCTACCATACCTATGACATATGTACATCACTACTAAAATCTCATCAGCTCTAAAACTTGATTTCTTTACAAATAATGTCAAATTAATTGACTCAAGTTTGTCTAATATTTGAGCCACATCTTCAATGTGCTGCTTGATAAATTTTTTATAACTTGTCACATCTATAGTTTCACCTTTGTCTCTTTCTTTGTAATTCTTTATAGATATATCATCCAAAAATGGGATGGTCTTCTCAAGTACAAATTTATTCAATATTTGATTCAAAACATTTTGCATATGAATGATTAAGTTGGTTGCACCTTAAAATAAGATATGCATCCTCATTAAACCCAAAGGAGTCTTTGTGATAGTCAAGTCTCTATTTTTTTTAATTAGCTACAACTAATTATATCTAGTGTTAAGGATATATACTTCAAAGATTCACAAAACCTTATAAAACATTCTTGAGCTTCTTGAATTAGTGAAAGTCGGTTGAGAAGCTTCTTAGTTGATGAAAGTAGCTCAAGAAGCTTCATAGTTACTAGAAGGAGCTCGAGAAGCTTCCAAGTTGGTAGAAGGAACTCAAAAAGCTTTCTAATTTGTAGAAGCTGCTTCAGAAGCTTCTTAATTTGATGGAAGCTACTCAAAAAGTATCCTAAATAGGGATATATATAGAAGTCAAGGCTGAAGAATTCTTTAGTCCTAACAACATCTCTTGGAATTTTAGCTCACTTTTTTTGGTGTTGTTTATATACTCATCTAGTTAATTCAAATTTTTGTTGCTTTTTTTTTAAAATCTTGTTCTAATTCAAATCTCTTTCTTTAAATTATCATTTCTTCATCACCAATATAACTAGCTTTAGACAACATATCTGCTACAGCATTTTTTTTGCCTTTAATATATACAAGAATTAGATTAAGAGATTTGATAAAAGCTATCCATCTTAATATGGCAATATTTGGAGTTGAATAGTTGAAATCATACCAAGTAGAAGTAAATAATCAACTTCCAATACTATATTTTTTCCAATTAAATAATTCCTTTTTGCCTTCAATGTTGTGACAACTTTCCATAGCTTTCTTTTTATTTGCGGATAAGTTTGTTGTCGCTTAATCAAAATCCTTGCTCCAAATCTAGTTGCAAAACGTTTTTCATCTTGACCAACAGTCCAATCTATAGTAATTGGACTAGTATCCACCATCATCACCACTGGTTGACCATTTTCATAGCCAACTTGCTTTAAAATGGATGGAAATCTTAGAATATTCTTCAAAGATTCTATGGCTTCATTTTGATCATTTTCTCACTTGAATTTATTTTCCTTTTATAAGAGTTTATAAAGAGGCTCTGATATATGGACAAAATGTAGAATCCAAATTTGATAGAAAATATATGCTCCAAAAACCTTCTTATTTTAATTATACTATTACAGGGTTTTATCTTAACAATAGCATCTACCTTCTCCAGATTTGATTTTCTACTATAGCTTCCACATAAATGACCTACAACAATGATTTCATCCATTCCAAATTTTGATTTGTCAATGGATAAAGTTAGACCTACCTCCTTAAGTCTTTTCAAAATCTTCTCTATATCTTCAATGTGTTGTTTGACAAATTGTCTGCAACCATTTCCATCAATTATTGTATTCTTTACTTCCTCTTTACAACCTTTGATAGGAATATCATCAACAAAAGATATGGTCTTCTCAAGCACAAACTTCTTTAAAATTTGATTCATTTCACTTTGTATATGTGCCATTAAATTCGTAGCCCCTTGAGATAATGTACACATCCGAACCAAATCCAAAGGCGTCTTCATTGTTATTAAAGCTCTACTCTTTGCTGCTAGCTGAAATTGATCATATCAAGAATATAAGTCCCCAATTGAATAAATTACATGCCCAGCAAATGCCTCAGTAACTTCATGTACAATTGATTCAGATCATTTGTTCCTGATTGTCACACCATTGGCAGGTTGCATATCTTAAATAAACCTTAATGTTTTAGATTTCTTTGCCACCGTAAACCATTGATTTGAATATGGATCCATAGATGGTTCTATAATTCCCATTTCCATCTTCTCCTTGAGCAATTCTATTAATTTTGGTAGTAAAGCTTTTGCAACCGGAATGGATTTTAAATCCCATGGTATATGTGGAACTATAAAGATCACCATAGGTACTACCTCATTCAGATAAATACATCCTATTTTACTAGATTTAGATACAAATGCCTTTCTATGTTTTAAAAGCATACTTTGAAACAAATACTTCTCAGGTTTATTCAAAAATTCACCCCCTCTAATCTATAACTTTCAAAGTATTTTTTTAGTGAATAGATGTTCAATTCCTGTGTAACTTCTTAATCCTGGCTCCTTTCCAGCTTGCTTGAAATAATCTTTAGAATTATTTAATAGTTGAATTGCTATTGGCTTCACTTTCTTTGCTATTGGCTTATACTTGACATTCACTTCAGCTTTATTTTTTCACTTGCAGACATCAATGTCTTCACCATGATTCTCTATAAAATGCAATATTTCTTGATAAAAGCATTGATCATCGACTTTAACTATAACACCTCTATTATCCATAATCTCTTCTATTTTATCCATCTTTTCTAATTAATGTAGTAGATCAATTGGAAATCTAGTCCATTCTACTAATCCAGAGATACTTTCTTCTTGTGAAATTATCCCTATTTTTTTGAAATCTCTTTCTATTTTTCTTATTTTGGCTTTATATTTAAAAACCATCACACCCACACCTTTGAACTTCAAAATACTATGATCACTTAAATTCAAAATTCCACATCTATTCTTATATACATTGAAAAATACCTCAGTGAATATATTACCTACACCCGCGGATTCCCATTCTCTATGTGTGCTTTCTAAAAATCTTAGAATACTTCTTCAATATCAAGAGGTGTTTCACGTAATTGATCTCTATGCCTCTTGCTTTCTAGCTTCACTATAAGGAATTGTATTGAGTTCCTTCCACCATAACTTCAAATCCTTGCATAGTGAGATCCATCATCCAGCATTTTAGTTTCCATTCTTGAAGCTAAAATGTATGGTTGACCAAGAATGATTGGATATGTGCCTCGATCTTGAACAAAGAAATTTTGCTCTACTTCCACATTTCCAATCTTTGTCTTCACTACAAGACATGTTCCAAACAATCTTCCCTTTTCATTATTTGTAGCTCTCAATATCCATCCATAGTTGGTATCAATAGGCCATTTTCTTCTCTCATACACTGCCTTGGACATGATATTGATCTCTGAGCCATGATCTATCAAAGCATGGATTGTTTCATTCAAATTTTTAAGTTTAATCTGAGCTTCTGTAGTAGCTCTAGTCCAATAAAGATGAAAAAATCCTAAAACCTTGTCACCCTCATTTCCATCACCATCATCAAAAGTAGCATAAGCATGTACCTTTGCCTCTTTTTCTTCCATGTTGTAGGTGGTATCCTCCTTCTTCTTTTGAAATTGAAGAAAAAATATATCTAAAACTTCTTCTTCCAAATCAATAGGCATATTATCATTCACATCTTCTTCTTCAATCTCATGACTCACCTTATCATCCTCCACAATCATAACTCCTTTAAAGCTTGACTTACATTCAATAGAAAATACTTAACCAATCTCTTCTTCTTCCTCTTTAGTCAAATAAGTATGAATGGCACTTGTAATCACTGTCTCCATTATTATTTGGAGTTTCCTCTTGATAACATCAATAATCAATACATGAAAGTCTTTCTTTGCAATTCCTAAAATCTCTCGTAAAATAAATTCAATTTTTGTATCCAAAATCCGCCCTTCTAATACACCTTTCAAATCAATAGAAGTTTCAATATCAGATTGAAGCTTATAGGTAGGACCTTTGGTTTTACCTTTTTCAATGTCCTTCTTCTTCTTGTCCTTACCCTTTTCCATGTTTTCTTCCACTGTTTGCTTTGGGATTGATCCCTCCTTTAGTTGTAAAGATGAAAGAATGTTTTGTGGTAGTTGATTTATTGTTGATCCTTCTTTTGTCCTTTCCCTTGTACCACCATCTTTTTGTATTTGCTTCTTACTTAATGGTTCTTCATTTTCATCTTCTATATTTCTTCCTCTCTTTACTTCCACATAGACATCTTGAAAGTCTTCATTCTTCCTTTCCTTGTCTAAAAAGGCTCTGATGCTAACTACATCAATTAGATCATTCCATCTTGTCTTTTTTTTAATGGCTTGAGCTCTTTTAATCATAGTCTCACGATTCTCAAGACATGCAGCTTCAACATTATTTTACCAAGCCACAATTTGATAAGAATCTACATTACTTGAATCTCTTGGCTTAGGCTTCATCATTTGATCTTCTATTAATTTTTTCATTCCTCCTTTGATAAAGTTAGTATTCAAAAGAAAATCTATAGATGCATCTCTAATCCTTCCTTCTTTGAAGATAATGATGCTTTTCTTCATGGCATCAGAAAATGATTCACAATCACTACATTTGTGATTGGAATTATCACACCGAATGCACCTCATAACATGTCTTCTCTGTCCTCCAGAAGTTTGAGAGATACCTGGCTTCATATTCTTTTTCAAAGCACTCATCTCTACTTTCAGTTCCTTCAACTCTTTTATTAATTCCTCTAGAGTGTCTTCATCCAGAGCCTTACCCTTTGAAGAGCTTGATGGTATCATTGAAGAAGTCTGTGTAGTTGGTGGTGCTGAAGCTTTTATCTTTACTCCATACCCTCTAGCCTTTATCCACTATTATTTTACAATAAGATTCATTGCATCTTCCAATTGTCTCCAATTGGTACTAACACCTCTTTCAGCTGCTTTATCTTGAAGAAGAAGTAATAGTCTATCCTCCAAAGCTTCATCTACAGCTTGTAGAAACAATTCTAACTTTTTTACTTCAAGAATCTTCTTCTCTGTTAGTGAGAGTTGCCCAAACTTCTTTTCAAACTCTCTTAACAACTCATTTGGTCTCATGTTGTTACCTAGATGTTGTTCCACCCAATCAAAGAAACTCCTCTTGGACATCCTTTCTTCATCTTCATCAAAAAACTCATCTCCAAGTCTCTCTTCAAATCTAGCCCACGTAATTTCAAAATCATCTTGATGAAGATGTTTCACCTTAACTCTAATCTTTGATACAACCGCCAAGTCAAGCATCTCTATCATCTTTTCTTTTGAACTCTGATAGATCTCCATCTCATAAGTATAATTCCTTAAAAACTTTGAAATATTCTTCCTATTGAATCTTTTATTCTTAGAAATAATAGCTTTCAAAGCTTTTGTAGTTCCTTGTCTAGCTGTATTGGCAACTTGTTGTTTCATAAACATTTTCATGGCCCTCAAGAAATCCTCTGCAAAGTTTTGGCTACCTCCTTCAGCTTGACTACCACTGGTTCTACTATCCTCCATCTTGCCTTGAAAAATCCTGAAATCTTAGACCTCTCTCAATGGAAGCACCAAATGTCATGGTGAGAGTCTTAGCCCTAAAGAACATAGGGTCTTTTGTGCCTCTAGTTAATCAAGTGCAAGATAAGATCCATAAAAGTTCATAAAATTGAAGAATTTACATTAAAAAAAATATACTTTATTAATCCTAACATATTCTGCCTTTAGAGACCTGCCTTCAATTTCACTCATAAATCCTAGGATATCACATCAATTGAAGCAAAATTTGGATACAAGATACTTAAAAAAGTAAGGAAGAAATCCCAAAAAAATTTTGATCATGTCTATTGTGGTTAGGGAGAACCACGTTGTCAAAGTTACCCCTCCTTGCAACCTTCAATTCTAGACCTCCTTTGCTTCACACCTTCATTGCTCTTCATTAAAGAAGACCTAAGTGCTGAAATTTGGTATGCTTTTAGCTTGTCTCATGCTGTAAACACCCTCCAATTATTGCTCCAAAATTCCTCTCCAAACTTGAGTTATAGATTCCATCCTTCTTCTTTAATTTTGCCTTCTAACAACTCTAGATCCAACCACAATTTTCCTTATAACTCCTTGAGTATAACTCCAATTGCAATCAATTTTTAATGCAACCTAATAGACTTATATATCTACAAATTCCAACAAATTTTGTTCAAAACACTACTCTAACTACAAAGATATGCTCCCTCAAACTTCACTAATTTAGAAATAGACCCTTGTCTCTTTGAAAGAGCATAATGTTTTATTTATAAAACAAATGAGTGTTAAACTTACACTCATCTTTTTCATAACTTACATAGATTATATCTACTAAATCTTACTTTCAAATTCGTCTCCTAACTCTCTCTATACAAAAAAAAATCCCTCTTTGATTTCCTACACTCCTCTCTTCTTATTTTGTTTTTCTTTTCTTTTACATCTTCACTCCTCTTTTGTCATCTCTACTTAGTCTACCTTATTCTCTTAGTCAAAAAGACCTCTCAGTCCATATCTTTCTACCTCTTCAACCTTTTTCCTTAGACTAACTTGAAGAAATTTCACTTTCCAAGGTGAAATTCCATTCTACCTTCTTACTACTAATTTTCTACCAACTTTTCTTTTAATTTCAACCCACAACATATAAGTTCAAATCTAAGAGAGAAGAAAATAAAGATAAATTAGATCTAAGATAAATAGAAGAAAACCTAATCAGTAGAAAGAAATAATTTAGATTAAATTAGAGATAAAAAAGAAAGAACCACAATCCCTTCCTTTTTTTATCCTTTCATCTTCTAATCTTAATCTTTTTATTTTAACACATTCTTTTATATTTTTCACACTATGTTTTAATTTACAACGCAATAACGTTATCTATTAGGACTAAGGAGATTGAAAGAATTATTGTAAAACTTCATAATAATGCAACATTTGGAGTACCACAATCTAAATTACATCCATCTTCAATCTCTACGCTTGAAGATGTAATACTACCTATGCTATGCTAAAAAAATCCACTTGTTCAATAATGTAAGGAGCCTCGAGTTAGTCTTTTAGAGAAATATGATGATACACTATCATGTTGTGATTTGGCTACCATGAGAAAAAATTGTACATATATATTCAATGTATAATTTATTATATAATTAAATGAAAGCCATATAAATAAATTTTATTAGTTACAAGATGTGATTAGATTATTAGTTTAAAAAAAATCTATTTAATAGGATTATTAATGAGATTTATATAACCTTATTTTTTTTTTGATAATAATTTTGAAGTTGATTTATATTGATAATAACTTTTATATATCTTAAGTCATCTTTGTTAGATATTGGTGATCTTTAAGATCTTATTTATTTCTTTTATTTGATATTTAGAACAAATATTATATAAATATAATAAAAAAAGGATTAAGAAAGAAGTTTTTAGTGTGAAAAGGGATAATTAAGCCATCTATGTAGATGAATGGAGATGGATGATAGAAGTCTCTATTCCTATTGGCCAAAAATCATGCTCAATAGACTTTAAGGAGGTTGTCTAAGGATTTATTAGAAATTAGGGTTTTTTTCAAGGGAAGTCAAACATCAAAGGCTAAGATCTACAAGTTTGGTTTTTTAAATAAGATTTTGGTGAAAATTTTAGGTGATTTGGACTTTTTATGAAGGAGATATAAGAGCTCAAAGTTAAGATGTTGAAATTGTATCTATTATCACTCTTTTGGACATAACTCGTGCATACAAAAAGCAATAGAAGATTGGCAATTGTGGTTTAAAAGAACACTTTCTTGGCTATATTTTTTAGATATAGTTCAATAAAATCTAAGTTATAGGAAAGGAGATATTGGGAGTTGAAGTTAATACTTATAAGCTAAGGGCAATAAGTGACCACGCTTAACTAGTGGTTATGTTTTGAGCTATATCTTAAGTGGTTATGTTTTGAGCTATATCCTTGAGGATGAATAAAGTTTGAACCTTTTTGTATAAACTATCATGGATACAAGATAACGGGTTAGCAAAGAATCAAAGAAAAGATTTTTGAACTAGAATAATTTCAAGAATTAAGAACTAAATGAACAATAATAAGAAGTGGATCTAGAATAAGAGACTAGATTAATATCAAGAACAAGAGATTAGATTAATATCAAGAACAAGACAAGACTTTGGATTTCTCCAAGACTTGTGTTGGCAAGATTGAGGTGCTCCTCGACCTTGCTTCTTATTTATACTACAAGGCCTATGTCCTATTGGACCTTTTAAGAGTATCTTAGAAGATTTTAGAAGCTTGAGGAAGATTTTGGAAGACTTTAAAAAATCTACAAGAGATTTTGGAAGATTATAGAAGATTTTAGAAGATTTTTGAAGACTATAGAAGATTCTTAGAAGACTAAAAAAGATTCTAGAAGATTTTAGAAAGTTGTAGAAGGTTCTAGAAGGCTACAAAAAGTTATAAAAAGTAAAAATTTAAAATATGTGCATGACATTAAGCTACTTTAATACAAAAGAGTTTATCAATAAAAATTATCTTTTATAATATCATTGTATTATTTGTTTTAAAATTATTTATTAAATTCTTGCCAATAATTTTCAAATAAATTCTCCATAGACAAGTATCCAGTGTATTCCCATATAGAAAATCACGCCACACAACAATGCGTTCAAAGTTCCAAAGATTTGTCAATCAAATTTGATTGATAACAGTTCTATAACTTGATACTTATATAACAAAAGAATCACAAGTTAAATTGGTTGGCACCTTACTTACAGTGCAAGTATTATCATGGTTTGCTCCCTTATTGAAAAAAGATCATTAATTTTGAGTAACTCTAAAGTTTTCATAGAAGCATTTGTGAAGGCATTTGGAGAACATAACAAGGATCATTGAACAACAACTAAGATCCAAGCATTGCATTAAGGGGCGTGCTCTACATCAATCTATACATCCAATTTTAGGCAACTAGTATGTAACATCAATTGGGATGAAGAAACTTTAATTTTATTTGAGACTAAAAGATGATGTGAAAGATTTGTTATTATTCCTTTTGGATCCACAATCACTCAATGAAGCCATTAGCCAAGGTATAAAATATAATAATTGATTATTCCAACATTGTAAAGATCAATGTTGTCATATTATATATTCTCTTGTTTGAAAATGCGTTGGACACATGATTGTGGAAGGTGTAATTGTAGTTCATATATATCTAAGAATCTTTAATAGATTTTATCCATATGAGAAGAATATGATTTGAATAACAATATGAGAGTACTTAAGTCAATACATAGTGCTTAAAAATACTCTGATTGATAACTTCATCCACATATAAATTATAATTGCTTTGTTACTTGTCACAATCAAGCAACTAGGATTTTTCTTACAAATCTTAACCTTAGTTAATAAAATTTAGTAAGCTATAAATCTTAATTTGACTATTAATTTGATATGAAATTTTGCTTACAAATATAAATATAAGTCTTCTATATTCTTAGAAAGTTTCAATCCAATCCAACTTACAAATTGTTGAAAATTTACCAAAAACCGCACTAATGTCACTCGGCCACCAACATGGAAGTTGATACAAATATCCCAACAGCAATTTCTCCTTCTCCAACTGTTAACTTCAATTAAAATTTGGTCTATGGCTTGTCCTTCAAGTCTTCTAACACTATGCTAAATTTCACCTTGATTCAACTAGTAGATCTTTAGATATCACAAAAATCCTAAGCAACCCTAAATTGCCAATTTCTGGTACCTCTTCGTACTAAATATCAATTAAGTCTTGATTGCACTATTAAATTGCTACAAATTTTAATTCAATCTTAGCACACTTAATCATCTATATATTATCAAATTTTCAACTATAGATTTTACTTCAATTGTAGACAATAACCAAGAGTGTTGGTTCTAACTTTATTGCATAAAAATCTTAATTCCTAGTACAAGCATAATTTTAGCTAGCAATTGCTAAGTCCTTCCAAATCCTTTGTAAACAAATTTAATATTCTTGAAACAAGCTTAAAGCTAGTTCTTCAATTCTAATTGTCGATCTTCAAATGATCCAACTTCTTGTCCTTGGTGGTTATTTTTGTGGCTAGAGGTCTGATTTCACCTTTGTCTCATACATGGTCAATCCTTGGATATCAATCCAACTTATTCTAAGGATTTTTAAGCATAATCCTATCCTCAATTTAATTTTAGTATCAACCATATTAACTATTTATCTTTTCTATTCTATTTTTATTAATTTATGGCTTTTTAAAAATAATAATAGAGTTTATACAACCTAGAAGGAAAATTAATAACTAACTTTTATCTATTAGCTATTAAAACAAGAAAATAATCTAAGAAGCTTTCATAAATCTTTTTTTAAGTATCTTAAGTTCCTATTGAATCAAGATAATTAAGTACTAAGCAAAAATTATTGTTATTCATGCTTTTAATTATATAAATGTATTACAACATGACAGCGTTTATAGGCTTCTTCAAGACAATATGCAATTTGACACAGTCCTATTATATTGGCAAGTATTTTGAATTCACATTCAAGAATAGAAAATAAGCAACTTGATGCAATATATTTTAAACTTCTTACTCCATAAGAAAAGAAGCGTCAAACAGAAGAATGTCTATGTTTATATTATAGCAAAAAAGGCCTTAAGGTTGATAATTGTTTAAAGAAACAAAATCAACACATCACCAAAATTAAGAATATAATCGATCAAGAAAACAAAGATATTTAGGCATAATAAGGACCATGCAGTTGGACAATTCAATATTATAAAATTATTTAGGTTCCTCTCTTTCTACTCAACTTATTCATTGTTTTATAATTCCTATACAATGGGCCATTTTGAAGATTGTAAGAGATATATAATATTTTCTTGGATTTACTAATTTCTATTGGATCTTCATTAAAAATTATTCTTAAGTTGCCACCTTTCTTATCCAATTATGCAAAGAAAAGTTAGAATGGGGGTCTCAAGTAGAAAAGGCATTCTAAGACCTCAAGATGGTATTTATCACAGCTCTAATCTTAGTGCATCTAGACTTTATAAAAGCATTCTACATGGAGACTAATGCTTTGGATTTTGCATTAAAAGTTATATTTTTACAAATAATTATGGACAATAAATTCCATCCTTTCGTATTTTATTCTAAAATAATTTCTATTATTAAAATTAATTATGAAATCTATGATAAGAAGCTTCTTGCTATTATGAATTCTTTTCAAGAATGGCATCATTTTCTTGAAGAAACAATGCATCCCATGACTGTATATACAAATTATAAGAACTTAGAATATTTTATATCAATTTGGATTCTTAATCACCCCCAAGCTTAATGGAATATATCATTATCTCGATTAAACTTTACTATCACTTATTGACTTAGAAAGCAATACAGATTATCTATTTCTCTATCAAAAAGATCATATCTTCTCCATAGGCACGAGAGGCAACATTGTGGTGTGGCGTGAATTTCTATCTGGGAATATAGTGGGTACCTGGCTGTAAAGAGTTTACTTGCACTTGATGGCAAAAATCCAACAAGTGATTTGTCTTTAATAAAAAAGACAAATAATACAAAAATCTTACAAAAAAGAAGCTATTGTCAAGGACAATAACTGAATGAAGTCAAATAAACAAGTGAGACCTCTCACAAAGAAATATATATAAAGAAGTATATATATTAAAAAGAAATTGGAATGGCTAATGCCAAAAAGACAAGAAAAACTAGAGACCCTTGAACTAGACTGGAAACAAGAAAGGAGTTGACAAGAGTGAAGAAGGCTTCACTCTTGTCTCTATTTATACTATCTACCTAAGGGCTAAGTGGCGACGTTCTATAGGACCTCCAACACGTGTCCAATTTACAAGATACGTGTCCAAGTTACAAGACACATGTTGAACTTGCAGGGCAAGTTTCCTATATGTTCGCCACGTATTTAGCTTGGTCTTCAAGCTACCAATATGTGCCACATGTGGCTAACTTATTGACCAAGTTTCTAATCCAAAAGTCTATTATGGACACTTATAAAGTCAAAGCAGCGTCTATGAAGTTTCTAGGAAGTTTTTCTAAAGATATTATAGAATTAATCTGCTTTTATCTTCTTTTATCTAGTTTTATCTATTCATATAGGTAACTATGTATATGTCCATGACATTACCCCCCCTTTAAAGGACGAGTTCCACGAGGAGCGATGATTACATGTATAGAAAGTCTAAAATGCGGCGAATAGTATTTGCCATATATTCTGATCTTTGTTCTCTTCGAAGGTAATTGATAGGTCCTCTCAGCCATCGATAGTGTCCCATTCCAGGGCGAGAAGACCACCTTGTTATTTGATCATTGTTGTGACCTTCATAACTTCCTTCAAATGTCACATCTGGAACACCGTCAGGAGTTGTTCCTATCTCCAATAAAATCACCAAACATCGAGAATCTCTTCCAAGGTCGTGATACCAAACACGTTGTATCTCGCCATCTATTCGAGGAAGAACATGTCGTTCTTGAAGATCTTCATCTTGGTTGCGTCGTCTTGAGGGTTGTGACAGTCGCAATGTCTCGTCCGGTAGGTCAGCAAATGAAGGCTCTTGAGTCAAATCCGCTGGCTGTTGATTCTCCATCTCCTTAGCATCACAAAATACAAAGAAGCTACAAACAAGGATAGAAAGTTGAATGTTATCTTGCCTACATCTTGTTTCTTTTATAGGAAAGTCTTCATCTTAGTTTCGATGGATGTTGTTGATGAAAGGTCTCCACCTTCCTCGCTGCATTCGCCAGATTTTTTGCTGGTTCCCATGTGCGCTCACTAATATCGTATCCGTGCCAATGAATAAGATATTCCAACCTATTTTGGCGCCGCCTTGAATCTAAGACTTCTTCCACTTCAAATTCGTCATTATTGTTCACTTCTATAGGAGGAGGTGGCACTTGTCTTCTTCTTGGTATGTTCACTGTCTTATATGGTTCAAGAAGAGACACGTGGAATACAGGTGGATCTTCATAGACTCTGGTAGGTGTAATCGATATGCAACTGGATTAATTTGTTCAGAAATACGAAAAGGTCCAAGCTTACGATAGTCCAACTTGTCACAAGGTCGCGTAGTCTTGATATTGCGACGAAGTAGCCATACCTTGTCGCCTACGTTGAGTTGTGGTTGTTCCTTTCGATACGCATCAGCGTTTATCTTTTGTCGTTCTTGAGCTTCCTTTAATTGTGCCTTCATTGTTGTATGTAGTTCTGACAAATGATTTACCAAGTCTTCCGCCGCAGGATTGTCAACTTTCGAATAGTCAAAAGTATCAAGTCGTGGATGGTAACCATAATTGGCAAAGAAAGGTGTTTGTTGTGTAGAAGAATGTACCGTATTATTATAAGCAAACTCTGCCAATGGTAAAAGAGTTGTCCAATCATCTTGTTGGTAGTTGATGGTACATCTCAAATACTGTTCCAAGACTTGATTTACGCGCTCCGTTTGTCCATCAGTTTGAGGATGGAAAGTTGAAGATAGCTTTATATCCATCTTTAGAATCTTGAAAAGCGTTCTCCAAAATCTCGATACAAACTGAGTTCCCCTATCCGATATAATATCCTTAGGTAATCCATGATAGCGGTAGATATTATCAAGGAAAAGCTTAGCTGTTTCTTTGCCTGTGATAGATTTTTTACATGGTATAAAATGTGCCATCTTAGTGAAACGATCTACTATCACGAATATAGAGTCATAAGAACCTGAGTTTGGAAGATCCGTGATAAAATCCATAGACACAGAAGACCATGGTTGTTCTGGAATGGGTAATGGCTGAAGAAGTCCGTAGGGTCGGTGGCGAGGAGTTTTTGATCTTGAACAAACATCACATGTTTTTACAAAATCTTTGACTCTCTTCCACATTTGAGGCCACCAAAAATCTCTAGATATCAACTCTAGAGTCTTATTGTACCCAAAATGTCCTGCTGCCGGGAAGTCATGACGAGCTTGAAGAACACGTAATCGTGCTTCACCTTCTGGAACATATAAGCGCCCTTCGAAATAGAGTAGATTTTTCTTGAATTCAAACTTCGAAATATCATGAGACTTAGAAGAATTATTCTTAATTTCATGAATAAGGGGATCTGAGGACATACTTAACTGGACTTGCTTGAGAAAAGTTGAATCAACAGTTAATGTTGATTTCGTTGCCCGAAGATAAAATTGCTCCGGCTTCAAGAGAGTCGTTCTTTGTTGATCAAAAGCTGCATCTCCTTCTTTTGGTGCAAGATAAGAACGTCTAGAAAGTGCATCGGACAGACCTTGTTGTTTTCCTGGGCGATATGTAATAATGAACTCGAATCTTGATAGAGACATGCTCCAACGAGCCTGGACGATTCAAACGCATGCTGACATGAAATACTCGAGGTTCTTGTGATCCGTATACACGGTGACTGGACTAGAAGCACCTTCTAGATAATGACGCCATTCTTGAAAAGAATCCACAATTGCGAGAAGTTCTTTATCGTGGATTTCGTAGTTGATCTCTGCTGCCAAAAATTTCCTGGAATAGAAAGCTATTGGATGGAGTTTGTCATCTGTTCCCATTTGTGACAATACTGCGCCCAAAGCAAAGTCAGATGCGTCTGTTTCCATAAAGAATGCCTTGGAAAAATCAACGCGATACAAGATTGGTGCAGAAGTAAAAGCTATCTTCAAAGCTTCAAATGATGCTTCTGCTTCTTTATTCCACTCGAGCTTGTCCTTACAAGTCAAACGTGTAAGTGGGGCTGCAACTTGAGAGAAGTTCTTGATGAAGATTCGATAGTAATTGGCAAATCCTAAAAAATATTGTACATCCCTTACTGTTTTTGGAATCTTCCAATCCATGATTGTTTGGACTTTCTTAGGATCCATCATGAGGCCATCATTTGAGATGATATATCCTAAGAAGTCAACTTGAGTAGTGTGAAATACACACTTTTCCATCTTGGCATACAATCCTGTTTCTCTGAGTTTTTGTAAGACATGACGAACATGTGTTTCGTGCTCTTCTACATTCTTAGAGTAGATTAAAATGTCGTCTAGATAGCAGACAATAAAATCATCTAAGAATTCATGAAAAACATCGTTCATGAGATGTTGGAAAACAGCTGGTGCATTTGTGAGTCCAAAAGGCATAACATTATATTCGAAATGTCCATACCTTGTTCGAAATGCAGTTTTCCACTCATCTCTTTCTTTAATACGAACCAAGTTGTATGCTCCTTGTAGATCTATTTTTGTATAGATCTTAGCTTGATTTAGTTGATCAAGAAGTCCAGAGATTAAAGGTAGTAGATACCTGTTCTTGATAGTGATCTTGTTAAGTCTCCGATAATTCACACACATTCGTAATGATCCATCTTTTTTCTTCACAAATAGAATTGGAGCTCCTGTAGGAGATTTGGAATGGCGTATAATGTTTTTGGCCAGATTCTCTTCAATATACTCCTTGAGTTCAGCCAACTCATTTTGTGATAAATTGTAGATTGGTCCAAAAGGAGGCTGAGATCCCTCTTTGAGATCAATCGAACAATCATATAGGCGATGCTCCGGAAGAATATCAGCATTCTTCTTCTCAAAAATATCTTGATAGTCTCGGTATTGGCTTGGAATGCCACTTGAAGCCTTTCCACTATCACAAATGGGTGTTGCGTAAATAGCAAAAGTTGGTCCTTCTTTTGCTGCGTGTATAAAAGCTTTTGCACCTATAAGTACAGGTTTTACTGTACCAGGCTTATAGCTTTTTATTGGATCGGTAGGATGTTTAATAATATCCTGGGAAAAGTCAAGTCTACAAGAATTCCAATCTATTTGAGGGTTATATTTTTCTAGCCATGATAAACCTAGAATAATTAGATTTGATAAAGATTTAATTATGTTAAAAGTTACGTAGCTATTATGATCATTTCTTGTTACTTTTATAGGACAGGTTTTATGAGTGACGTCTCTAGAAGACAATAGACGACCATCTATGACTTCTACATGTACGGATTTAGTTTTTTGTACTAAAGATATTTTATGATTCTTAACAAATTGTTCATCTAGAAAACATGCTGAGGCTCCTGAATCTAATAAGGCAGAGGCTCTGTAATTTTTTGGTCCTAAATATACATCTATTATAAAACAAAGAGAGGGTTCTGAGGAGAGAATAGGACCTTTACTGGGAATTGTACAAGGTTCCAGCTGCACGGTCCCTATTGTAGCTGGACAAATTTGTTTTCCGACATGTTGTCTTCTTTAACAGCCGTACTCCTCATTTTGTAGTTCTGACATTTTTGGACAATGTTGAGCAGTGTGCTTAGGTTCTCCACAATATAAACATAATCCTTCTTGACGACGACGAATCTTTCTTGTTCAGTAAGAGGTTTAAAACGTACCGCATCAATTTGCATGTCTTCTACTTCGAATGTACGTTTTGTGAGGATGTTGATATTGCCATTGAATAATAACGTTGAGGCTCCCTTGTACGACTCTCGGATCGAAACTCAAAAAGTCGATTGTCACACTTCACAGCAAAATCAATTGCTTGACTCAATGTTTGAGGATCGGGTAAATTGAGCATTAACTTTTTTACCTCATATTGTAATCCGTAGAGAAATTGACTGATGAGTGCAGCATCGTCCCACTTGATGTCGGTCGCTAGTTGTCAAAATTGTGAAGCGTATAATGACACTGATCGATTGCCTTATCGTAGGATGCGAATCTTGTTGGTTGCAACACGAATTGCATCATGTTCTCCATACATCGATCAAAATTCCGCAAAAAATGCCTCCAAATTATCCAATATTGGATCATGTCATTCAAGAAAAGATGAAAACCACGATAAGGCAGGACCCGAAAGTAACGTTCCAATAAACCTAACTTGAGATCCTTGCGTAGGATAACTCTGAGGTTGAAGTTCGATCACCAGTTGTACCTGATTGATGAATCCTCGAAACTTAGATCTTGTGCCATCAAACTTCTCAAGCAAACTGATTTTTGGTTCTCTAACGTTTGAACGGTGCTCCATCATCGGTGAGGTAGCATGGTTTGGTGTAGATATTGACGTAGCTCCAACCATCTCTACATCTTCACTTCCTGCTAATCTTGATGCTCCTTGTGGTGGTAAACTGAGTTGATGCATTGCAAGCATTAGTTCTCTCATTTGCTCTTGCATTTGTGCCATTGCACTCTTCATTTCCGCAAGCTCTGCCATAATAATATAATAGAAAGGAAGATGTCTACTCTTACTTCAAGAAATACGGAACACACACTCAAAAGAAAAAAATTCTAGAAACAATATCAGTTTAGAAGTGGGTACTCCACAACTTCTAATATGCTTATGTCTTATCAAGAGAAAGGGGTAATTCACTCTTAATCAAGAAAAGACAAAGCTCTGATACTGTATGTGTACTCTTGTCAATCTGTCAAGGACAATAACTGAATGAAATCAAATAAACAAGTGAGACCTCTCTCAAAGAAATAAATATAAAGAAGTATATATATTAAAAAGAAACTGGAATGGCTAATGCCAAAAAGACAAGAAAAACTAGAGACCCTTGAACTAGACTGGAAACAAGAAAGGAGTTGACAAGAGTGAAGAAGACTTCACTCTTGTCTCTATTTATACTATCTACCTAAGGGCTAAGTGGCGACGTTCTATAGGACCTCCAACACGTGTCCAATTTACAAGACACGTGTCCAAGTTACAAGACACGTGTTGAACTTGCAGGGCAAGTTTCGTATATGTTCGCCACGTATTTAGCTTAGTCTTCAAGCTACCAACATGTGCGACATGTGGCTAACTTGTTGACCAAGTTTCTAATCCAAAAGTCTATTATGGACACTTATAAAGTCAAAGCAGCGTCTATGAAGTTTCTAGGAAGTTTTTCTAAAGATATTATAGAATTAATCTGCTTTTATCTTCTTTTATCTAGTTTTATCTGATCATATAGGTAACTATGTATATGTCCATGAAAATTATATATATAAATCCTCTTGTATTAAAGTAGATTTGTACAAAAAAAATTCAAATTTCTACAAAACCCTTCAAAACTTTATTCACTTGCAAAGACTTATTTCTTTCTGATCTTTAGAATCTAATAACTCTTGATCTAATTATTTAATTTATATAAAAAAAATTGAAAGTGTAGATGATACTCTTACATTTTACTACAAAAAAGAATCAACCATAAATTCATTTTTGATTGTTTGATATCTCAAAACTCCTAGTAGATGCTTAAAACCCTAGCTCAAAGATATCCGAGTACTATTTTCCTTATATCTCACAAATCCAAAATCTTAATGCCACAAAATTTTTGCACATAGTCTTATGACATAAACATATATATTTTTAAAAATTTTGAGCCAAAAATCTATCAAATTGCCTAAGATACAACTCAAAATGTAACCACTAGTTAAGCAGGGTTGCTTACTACCCTTAGCTTACAAGTATTGACTTCAACTCCCAATATCTCCTTCACTTTATCTTGCATTTCATTAAATTGTATAAAAAAAGTATAGCCAAGAAAATTTTCTTTTCAATCCTAGTCGCCAATCATCTATTGCTTTCTGTACGCGTGCGTTATGCTTAAAAGAGTGACAATAGGTAGAATTTCGACACCCTAACTTTAAGCGCCTATATCTCTTTCATTAAAAGTCCAAATCATGCAAGATCTGTACCAAAACCATATCCAAAAATCGAAATTTTTTGACTTTAGCCTTTGATGTTCAACTCTCCTTGAAAAAAAAAAAACCCTAATCCCTAATAAACCCTCAAGCAGCCTCCTTGAAGTCCATTGGATATGATTTTTGGCCAATAGGAATAGAGACTTCTATCATCCATCTCCATTCATTTACATAGATGGCCTAACTATCCCCTTTCATACTAAAAATCCCTTTCTAATCTTTTTTGTTATAAAATTGACATAATATGTGTTCTAAATACCAAATAAAAGAAATAAATAAGATTTTAAGGATTACCAATGTCTAACAAAGGTGACTTAAGATATACAAAAATTACTATCAATATAAATCAACTTCAAAATTACTATCAAAAGAAAATAAGGTTGTATAAACTTCAATAATAACCTTTTTAGATAGATTCTTTTTAAAGTAATAACCTAATCACATCTTGTAATTAATAAAACCTATTATTATAGCTTTCACTTAACTGTATAATGAATTATACATTAAATATACATGTATAATTTTTTCACATGGTAGTCAAATCACAACATGACAATGTTTAATCAACAATATATAATTTTATTGAAGATAGAGCAATTTTGGCTTTGCACCACTATTACATTGGCACCTATTGATTCTAATTTCTTTAATGAGATGTGTGTTGCAACTACTAATGATGCTTTGGCCTTTGATATCAAGTATCGCCTTAACAAAAATGCTAACAAGTTTAAGATTGAAAAAGATCTTCTATGTTATAAAGAGCATTTGTATATTCCAAAAGGATCTACACAATTACACATTCTTTAAATTTATCGTGACTTTCTAATTACGGATCACTTTAGATTTAATGAGACCTTGGAACTTATTTCTTAAGATTTTTGGTGGCATCAAATGTGAAAAGCAGTGAAAGACTTTATGCTTTCTTATAACATTTATTTAAAGTCTAAGAATCTTTGACATCACCTTTATGGACTCTTACAACCCTTGCTTATTCCAAGGCAATCATAATCTTCTATGATATTGATATATTATATCAAGAAAGAGCCTTGTCATTTCTTTACTAGACGTAGTCTTCTTGCAAGGAATCAAATGAGCCATCTTTGTGAGTTAATCAAGCACCACAAAGATTGTATTATGGCCTTCCAGATGATATCATATCCAATCAAGGATCCAAGTTTATATTTATATTTTAGAGATGTTTTTTTGGAAATTATTGAAGGTAGATATTAAACTTTCTTTAACTTTCTATCCTCAAATTGATTGCCAAATATAATGAATTAATCAAGTTTTAGAGCAGGATTTTATAATACAACATCAACTATCAATAAGACAATTGGATCTTATATCTATTATTAGTAAAATTTGTATATAATAATATTGTTCATGTCTCAATTTAACAAACACCATCTTATTCCAACTGTAGATATCACTTGAAGCTTGATTTATGAAATATATCAAAAAACATCAATCTAGTAGCTAAAAGATTTACAAAGGATGTATTGCAACACCAAACAACCTTGAAGCTTCAATTGCAAGCAACTCAAGATACTTATAAGACATCTGCAGATCAATTCAAAAATCAATTGCTCGCTTTTTATATTGGAGATAAAGTATGTCTTCTTTGACAAAACATCAAAATCAAGTGGCGATGCAATAAGTTGGACTATTAGAAACTAGAACCATTTTTCATCTAGAAGCAAATTAATCCAATGGTATATCGCTTGGAACTACCATCTTTTATACAGATACATCCAATTTTCTACGTCTTTTTTTAAAGCCTTATAAAGAGTCATATTTTGAGAAGAAAACAATAATTGCCACCTAGTATTAAAATTAAAAATCATGAAAAATACAAGGTCAAAAAGATGTTGGATTGATAGCAAAGATAGGAGAAATTGGAATATCTTATTCATTGGTACGGCTATGATATCAATGAGTGTACATGGAAACCGGCTAAAAATCTTGCCAATACGCCTCAAAAAATATAGAAATTTCATTGATTCTATCCCCACAAATTCAAATATGTTCAATGATAATTTTTTTGTAAAGATTGAATCCAAAAAATACTCATAAGAGGGAGAGAATTAACGTAAAATTTTCATCAATATACAATCATTTATTCTAAGATAGAAAAAAGTGATAGAAGCAAGTTAGTCACCATGTCCAACCTTCAAATATATTATTTATGTATATAAAAAGATTTTCCAAGGTATGAGCTCTTCTTAGAACTTGTCACTAGAGAAAGAAGTGATGTTAGGAATATATTCTTTAAAAATTCATAGAACCTTCTAAAATATTTTAGAGATTCTTGAGTTAGTGAAAGTAGCTCGAGAAGCTTTCCAATTAGTAGAAGCTATTTAAGAAGCTTTTTAATTTGATAGAAGCCACTCAAGAAACATCCTAGATAGGGATATATATAGAAGTCAAGGCTAAAGAATTCTTCACTCTCGACAATGCATCTCTTGGAATTCTAGTTCATCTTTTTCATATTGTTTGTATACTTATCTGATTAATTCAAGTTCTTGTTGGTTTCTTCTTGAAACTTTGTTCCAATTCAAGTCTCTTCTTCTATATTCTTGTATCTTTGACATTCAAAATACAAGTCTTTAACAAAATAAATGGCATGACCTACAAATTGCTCAATTATTTCATCCACTATAAGACCCGATCCTATATTTTGAATAATCACTCTATTTGTTGGTTGCATATTCTAAATGAATTTCAATATCCCTAACTTTTTTGATATTATAAACCATCTATTAAAATAGAGACCAATTGAAGGTTCTAAAATATCCATCTTCATCTTTTAATAATTCTATCAATTTTAGAAGCAAAGCTCTAGGCATATATATAGGCTTTAAATCCCATAGAACATGTGGCATAGTGAAGATTATCATATGTACTATAATATTAGGATTTATACATCTAATCTCATGAAAAGTCAAGACAAATGCCTTACCATGTCTAATAAGCATTTTTTGAAATATATTTTTCTTCATTGATGTCAAGAAATCATTCCTTCTAATCTTTAATTTAGTCAATGATTCTTGAATAAATTAATATTCAATTGTATATTTTTCTTTCAAACCTTGTTCTTTAATTACTTATTTGATATATTCTACAATATTAAGTAATAATTTGATAGATATGGGTTTTACTTTCTGTGCCATAGTTTTATATTTAATTTGTATAGTGGCCTCAGATTTCAATCCATAACTTGTAATAAGTCCACCTTTTATCACAATCTTTTCTAGCTCTTCATAAGTCCTTCTTGAGTATATCTCTACTACAACATCTTTATCTATGCTTATAGCTAAGCTTTCCAAAACTTATATCAAACCATTTTTTAAACTTGCTTCTTCTATTATTCCTATTATAATTTCATCATCTAAAACTAAATCTATTTTTTTTAAGTTTTTTTCTTTCTTCTTTATCTTTCTTCTATTTACAAAATCCAAATCTTTAGTCCTTTGAATACTTATAAATCCATTATTAATCAAGTTTAAAAATCCAAAATTCATGTTATCTACATTAGAGTTTGTAAATGATTGATTAGCAATTATATGTCTCTATCCTATAAGAGTGCTTTTTAAAAATCTATAAAATTGTTACATGACTTCAAAGGCACTCTTTTTAACTGTTCTCTATACTTTTCTTGAATAGATTTTATAATAAGAAATTGCATAGCTTTCTTTTTATCACAACTATAAATCCTAGCATAATGTGAACTATCATCTAGGATTTTAATTTCCATCCTAGCAGCTGTAATATAGGTCTGACTAAGTATTATCGAATATGTAGCAAAATTTTGCACAAAAAAATTCTATTCTACCTCCACATCTCCAATCTTGATCTTTATAGCTAGATAAGCTCTATATAAATTATTTTGTTTATTATTTGTGGCTCTAATCATCCAACTATGGTTGAAATCAATTGGCCATTTATTATTCTTATATATCCGCTTGGACATAATGATGATTTCTAATCCATGATCAACTAAAGCCAAGACTAGATCCTTAGAATCTTTCAACTTCACTTATATCTCTATAATAGCCATAGTCTAATAAAAGATTGAATAGCTATTATTTCCTATATTACCATCATCTCTCTTTGAAGAACTCATAACATGTACTTTCTATATAATTTTATTTCTTTTATTAGATTTTATTAGTATTTTTTGTATTTGATATCCTCCCATATCTTTGGCATAATTCATCTGAATCTTATCTTCCATATTAATCTTATTTCTAAGCTCTAATCATATAGATTGTGCAAATACTTGTCCTATCTTTTTTTCTTCATCTTTAGTCATATGAGTATCTAATGCTTTCACCATAATAGCTTCAACTATCATTTATATCTTTTTCTTTATTGTATTAATGATCAGCTCATAAAAATCCTTCTTGATTATATCAAGAGCTTTTTTTTAAATAAATTCTATCTTAGCATCCAAAATCTTCTCTTCTTAAATACTTTTCATATCTGTGGATGTCTCAATATCATATTGAAACTTGTGAGCAAGACCTTTATCTTTGATTTTGTCTAATTCATTCTTCTCTATTATTTTTTCTTTCTTCTACCATTCTTTTGATAATGGTTGGTCACTAGGATGAATAGAAGGAGGTATCTTCTTTGAACTTTGACCATGAGAAGTATCTTTGTTTCTTAGAAACCTCTTCTTGTTTGTAAGTTCAACATTTTCTTCTTCAGCAGCTCTACCTCTCTTTTTTTCAACCATAGTACCATACAAATTATTATTTTGTTGGTCTCCAACCAAAAATGATTTGATATTCATGGCATCAATTGGATCATTCTATCCATTCATCTTTCTGATAGCTTCAACTTTCTTGATCATGACTTTTGTAGCTGATGAGAAATTAGCCTAAATTATTTTTTGCTCAATTGTAATAGTATAAGATTCTGCTTCTTTTCTATACATAGCACTATTCTTGAAGGTCTACTCCTCCACCAATCTTTTCATATTTTTTTTTTCTAAAATTGGTTTTTAAAGGCTCTTTAGACCTTCTAAGCCTTATCCTACCCTCTTTGAAATATATAATTCTATCCTTGATTATAGCCTTATAATTGTCACAATCACCACACTTGTAGTTTGAATTGTCACACTACATACATCTCTCCACAAATCCCTTTAAGCCTTCAGTTGTCTTTGATAAGCTTATTATATAAAATTTCTTCAGTTCAATCATTTCTACCCTCAAATCTTATATGTCTTTGATCAACTCCTCAAAAATGTCATCTTTGAAAGTCTTAATCATTTTTTGAGGTAGCATTGGATTTTGAGATGTAGGTATTGACTCCAACCTTGATAAAAGACTACAAGTCTTAATCTTCTGTTATATGGCTACAAGTTCTAATGTTTCTTTTACTAGCCTCTAGTTATTTGTAAATCCACTCTTAGATGTCCTATCTGCCACATGAAAGAGCAACTTGTTCTCTAGATATTCATTAGTTTCTTGCAAGAATAGCTTAGTCTTCTTGGTTTCTAACAAGTGCTTTTCATATTGTAATAATTGACCAAACTTTGTTTCAAATTTCCTAATTAATTTATTTGGAGCTAACTAATTTTCTAGCCTCAATTCAATCTATTCTAAAAATGATCTTTTGGTCATTCTTTTTGAGTCTTCTTCAAAGAATTCATCCTTCAATATCTCCTCCATAATATAATTCCTTCATACAGTTCGTACACTCTCTCTCTAATTTCTGGTACCACTACCAAATCAAAAGTAGTAGTCATCTTCATTTCTAAAACTTAATATACTTCTATTTTTAATATATAAACCTTTAGGAACTTGGTGATGTTCCTCCCTTCAAATCTCCAAGCCTTATCTACCACTGCTTATAAGGCTTTGATAGTGCTCTTATTATCACCTTATACTTGTTGCCTCTCTTCCATAAACTGGGCAAATATCCTAAAAAAGTCTTGAGCAGCCACCTCTTTTGGAAACTCAAATCCTAAATTTTGATCATCTATCTTCACTTGTAAAGAAATTAGTACCTTAAGGCTCTCCCAGTGGAAATATGTCAAAATAGAGAGAATTTGCCTCTAAAAAGCATTGGGCTTTTGGCTATCACTAGTTTCTTAATCAAATATCAAGCTAGATAAAAATTCCAAATTTATATAAAATTATTTTTAAAAAAGGCAATTACATCAAGTATACAAGTCTCAAATACTCTAGAATTCCTAAACTATAGCAAAATATATTAAGTCCTTCATTAAACTTAAAGGGGATTTTTTCCAAACTTCAATAGTGCATATCTCTAAATCGGACCATCCACAAGCACTCAAAATTTACATAAAGTACTGATATACTCTTAACAACTGCTATAACAAATTTCAACTATCGATTTGTTACCAATCTTTAAATATCACCAAAATCCTAATAATAGCTTTAAATTCTTATTTATAAATATTCACATGCTAAATTCTTCATATTTCACAAATTAAATGTCTTAATGCCATAAAAACTTTGTATGTAGTTTTTTAATATAATAATTCATCTTTTTATAAATTTTTAGTTAAAAAATTTGTCCAAAATTTCAAGATATAGTAGAAATCATTGCTATCAACAAAATAATCTATTTACTACCTTGGAATTCAATCTACTATCTTAAACTTCTAATATCTCTTTCTTTTGAACTTCAAATATAATAATTCTTTCATATCAGATATAGGTCTTAAAATCATTTTTCTAATTGCATCTCCCGATTTCCAAAAGCACTAGTACAATTCCTTGTATGCTCAAAAAGTGATAGTAGATATGATTTGTATACCTTAATTTCAAGTACCTACTTCTCTCTTATAAAAATTCCAAATCTCTTAATTTTTATATCAAAATTATAATATAAAAAATAAGTTTTTTAATCCTAGCCTTTGATTTTTGAATGCCTTCTAAAAAAATTGCCAAAATCCTTATTCTTATTGCAAATAGCTTACTCAAAGCATATTTGACATGACTATCAATCAATGGAAATGAAGACCTTCATTTATTATCTTTATTTGTCTATACCTTGTTTTCATCCCTCCAAATAAGTCTCTTAGTAGTTTAATTTTTCATCTTTGGATCCCAATCTCTTCTCAAGGCTTCATATTAAATATTTAGATGCTATATAATTTAAAGGCCATAATCAAAATAAGGAAAAAAAAACCAAAATAAAGTTTCTTACACCAAATCCCTTTAATTTAATCTATTAACCATTCTAATACACATCTAGACTTATGAACATATTATATGTTTTATTTGACTTTTATATAATATGAGCAATTTTATTACAACAACAATTCCCTAAATCTACAAAGAGCCTATAATTTAATATACTTTTTTTAAAAAATGGATGAATAAAAGACTATATTTTAAACTAGATATGAGAATTTTAAATATAAGGTCATAATTTTTAGACTTATAAATGATCTTGCTACTTTTTAGCATTTGATAGATGATGTACTTTGTAAATTTTTAGATAATTTTTATGTGTATTATTTAAAATATATTCTTATCTATTCTAAGAATATAAAAAAATAAAAATAATATGTTTGCTTTGAATTACAAAAACTTAGAGATGTAAGATTATTTACCAAGATAAAAAACTGTATATTTCACACAACTCAAGTAGAATTTTTGAGATATATTATCTCAAATTATAATTTTTAAATAGATTCTAAATAATTATAGATTATTATACATTAGACAATAGCAAGAATTGTAAGTGATATTTAATTCTTTTTAAGATTTAAAAATAATTATCAAATATTTATGAAAAATTCTTCTAAATTTATTGCTTTGCTTATATGATCAACTTTCAAAGACAAATTAGAATGGAATAAAGATGTACAAGCAACATTTGAAGATTTGAAAACAACTTTTATCTCAGCTCCTATATTATATTGGTTGGATTTTTTAAAGATATTTTTTATGGAAATAGATGCACTAGATTTTGTATTAATTTTAATTCTATCACAAATGGATACAGATAATAGACTTCATCATATTATTTTTTATTTTAAAAAAATCTTAATAACTAAATATAATTATAATTATATAAGATTTATAGCAAAGAATTTTTTCCTATTGTGGATTCATTTTCAAAATAGCATCACTACCTAAAAGGTGCTTCCTATCTAATCACAATTTATACCAATCACAAGAATCTTGGATATTTTATATCAACACATATCTTAAATTGTTAGTAAGTCCATTAGAGTATTTTTATTTTTTTGTCACAATTTGTGTTTAATATTATATATTGTCTTAGAAATTATTAGATGTCTTATTTAAATGTTCTTATATTGTACGAAAAGAAAGAATATCACATATAATAAACAATAGACTATTCTTTTAAAAGAAAAGCAGCTTCATCTTTGAATCTATAAATCAATAATTTTAATTGACACTATTTATTTATTTTTTTAAATATTTAAATATATTAACAAACTAATTTATTCTTAATATTAAAAATAACCTTCATAATGACTTTAGAAAATATAAATTAAAAGACAACCTTCTTTATTATGAAAGATATTTATATATTCCAAAAGATAAAACATAATTACATGCATATCAAGCACAACATGACTTTTTAGCAACATAATATTTTAGATATAATAAAACTTTGGAGCTTATTTTAAGAGATTTTTGGTAGCCTCAAATATATAAAGAAATCAAAGCATTTGTTCAATCTTATCGCACTTATTTTAGAACAAAGATTCTATGTCATCAATCCTATAGACTTCTTCAATTTCTACCTATTCCAAAGCAATCTTAGTTATTTTTTTTAGTGGATTTTATTATAAATCTTTTAATCTCAAATTCTTATATATATATATATATATATATATATATATATAATAGTAGATTGCATAACCAAAATAGCTTATTTTATACTCTGTATAAAAATCATTATCAATAAATAAACAACTATACTTTTCTTTGGCAATATCTATTAATATCATACACTTTCAAGTAATATTATATTTGATTGACGACCTCAGTTTATTTCAAGATTTTGTTTCTCTTTAATATAAATCAAAGAGAAACAAGTTCAAGGATCAACTTGTAGAACTTTGCAATATAGAAAATTAACAATTGGTAGATTCATTTGGAGAGTTGTTATTTGCAAAATTGTTAGATGAAGCACTTAAGTTGTTTCAACTTAGACAAAGTTATATCAACCAAAGATGATTGACCACATCATTTTATAAAATAAATCTTATAATAGGATCATTAAAGAAAGAATCAAATTAATAATGTTAGACTTTATCTTTTAACAACAACAATTATTTCTATAAACCAATATGTTAAATTCTATTGAATAATCAAAGTAAAAATCACATAAAAAATCCTTTAATAGATGACTTTTGAAAAATTAGCAACCTTTTTATAGATAGGATGCAAAATCCTCTTATACCACTAAACCTGTAAATAACTACTTTGTTTTCATAAGAATATTTTATTATTTTATTATTTGAAAAACTAAATTTATTATTTAAATAATTGAAAAGCATGGTTTTTTTACTTCAAATAGAAAAGGAACCATGTTGACTAAGAAAATAATCTAAATAATTAAATCTCATCTGATTTTGTAGCCATAAAATGTTCTTAAATTTTGTAGTACTTAACTCCCTACTATACATTGAGCTAAACCAAATTCAATTACATTAGGAATATGCTGGAAATAACTATATTGTTGAATCCAAACAAATGATTGTCGATTTCTACAAAAAGATTATTTTGAACTAATGATTAAACTGTTAGTTACTTTAAATTTTAAAAACATATTGCTCAATAAATCATGTCTTTCAAAAAGGGTGATTTTCTTCTGGTGGGAACACTGGCTTCAAATTATCTCCCGTTCTAAATTGACAACCACGAGAAACTGCATCAATCGGATTAAATGACCAGGTTCATGGAATAGGAAGTAGGTCAAGTGCGTTCATGTAGGCCGCGGTAGCAGGATAAGGAGCAGTCCTGTCCCAAAAAGAATCTCGATTGCCATCAGTTCAACCCTGCAATAATTTCCTATCCATAATCAGTGTCCGTTGCGATGCCAGCAGGAATCACTGATGAGTTTTCTGGGGGTTTGATTGCTTGCTACAGTGTTGCTGTGAGCTGTGAGCTGTGAGCTTAATTTTGGTACGTTGGGCTTGAGAGGAGTGCAAATCGCGGTAGCCTCGCAACATAGAGGAACAAGACCTAAGAGCAAAAGCCAAGGAGAAGGTGTTCAGGGGTTCATATACGAGTCCATAGAATCTATCCGTAGCCATCCAATTCCATGTCCACTAAAAGGGTTCAGAGCAAAGGTAAAAAAATATAGTCTAGGATTTGTCACCCGCTCTGGCTTCGCAAAGTCTAGCTAGGAGGCAGAGTGATGCCACAATGTTAGTATTAGATACCGTGCATCGTCAGGTTGTACATGCAGGAGTGAAGAGCAGAGTGATTGTGGGAGGGCTTACTGCACATTCACCAATGAGCAAGCAGTTTTAAAAATTTAAAAATTTAAAAATTAACCGAGCGGGACCGAAGGCACGTCCTCTCACAAGCCTCGAATCAGCTACATGCATACGGGCAACCGATTGTGGTAAAGGCCAAAACGTACATACCCAGAGTGAGGACTTAAAAACATCAGTGTCCAGAAAGAGGACCAGGCTGACAACAACTATTTAACTTATTTCACAAGTAGCCTAGTAACCTATATCGGTCATCGCCTACCGTTGAACAATCTCTAAAGTATTACATAAAAGCTTGGAATCGAATTAATATTAGAAAAGCATCACTTCAAATAAAAACGTCGGGTAAACAGGCACCAAACATCATCTTCGAGTTGCTTCTCTTAAAACAGAGAGGATAGGTCAACTCAAGCATTGAGATTAGCTTGAAGTCAAACCAAATGAAAGCCATATTACACAAAAACAACCGGCAATGCATAACATGAGTATTCCAGCCACTATTCAGTCAAGCAAATCATTGCAGGGGATCATAACCCAACCCTCAAAAAAGACTTCACACTACCACCGACGCAAAATCACCGCCAACACGAACACAAAATGCATAAACATTCGTAATGGACTCAAACAATCATCGATCCCTACACGACTAAAATTTAAAAAAACCACCAACTACTTCAGACCAAAACGAAAATCCAATAAAACTAGAAAAATTCCGTCAAAGATACATAACCTTCAGAGCTGACACTGACATTCATGAGAAACCGACACAAAACACCGACAGCCAGGAACCAGATTACCAAAACGTATGCACATCCGCAATGAAATTTACGGGAGCCAAAAACAAAAGACTGGAAACAATTTCCAAGAACATAGACGATCCGCGATGCATTACAGCAGAAAAATGCAGTAAGACATGCATGCCTCCAAATAACCCTCCTCAGTCCACCAACCGGGGTTGCTCATGGTACGTGAATAACTGCGCCGCCGAAGGCTCGAAGCTCTGCTCCGGTGCTGCTTGCTCCCCCCCGAACTCTTCGTTCCCTCCCCCACCGCCCACGAACCCCGCCTCTGCTGCCGAGTGCAGCACCTCGTTCATCGACCGGTACGCCTTCTCCTTCGGTGGACATGCCGACCCTGACATGCTCTTCGCCCCGTCCTTCGCCTGCAGCCGCTCCCGCAGTAACCCCTGCGCCAGCGACGGAAACCCTTCGTTCGCCAAAAACCGCGCATCCGTCGGAGAAAACCCGTGGTCGCTCGATACCAGAATTGGGTTCATCGACACCAGAAACGCGTCCGATGTTGACTCTCGCCCACCCCCCTGCTGCTGCTGCTGCTGTTGCTGTTGCTGCTGTTGCTGCTGGTGCGTCGACACCGTTGCTACCTCCTTCGCTACCTTCCCGTCCGTTCTCCCCATCTCCCCTCCTCCCGACCCTCGTACCCCTTTCTCGTTTGTCGCCGTGCTCGCATTCGTCCGCCTCGCACCGCCCCTCCCTGCACTCGCTCCACTCTTCTTCGTCCCACCCACTCTCGCCTTTCCCGACCCCCCCTCCGCCTTCCCACCACCGCCTCCGTTCGCCTTGCCTGCCCCGCTGTCGCTGCTCTCCCCCTGTGACCACGCCTCTCCGTTCGCGCGCTTCTGCTGCTGCCCGCTCTTCTCCTTCCCTCCCGCACACGGGCTCGGTCCGCACCCCACCGCCACCTTCGCACTCTCTCCACCTCCCGGTCGTCGCGACCTCAGATGCGGCCTCAACGCCGAATGCTCCGCCAGGTGCCCTTGGAACGGCGGAGCCCCTTGCAGCCACAGCATCGGCGTCAAGCTCGTCCCCGCCTCTGCCAGCGACTCCGCGGGTCTTGCTTCCATCGTCCGAACCAGCCGCGCCCCCTGATCCGCCGTCGGAAGCTTGTGCGCGAACATCACCACGTCCTTCCCTTCTCCCATCGCCGTGTACTCCAGCCGGCTTTGTTGCTCGTCCGACGAGCTCGTGTCCCCGCCTGTTCCGTTCGACGGACACGCTCCCTCTCCCTCTTCCCCCTCCTCTTCTTCTTCCTCCTCTTCCGATGCCGACACCGACATCGCCGGCGACCCTCCCTGTCCCTCCACCCGTCTCTGCTCCCCCTCCACTTTCTTCAGCAGCCGCTCGATGCGGCTCAGCTCGAACGCTTCCCTCTCCTTCTCCTCCTCCAGCTCCGCGATTCTGCTCTCCCGAGCTTCCTTCATCGACTCCAGCTTCGACCGCTTCGTCTGCAGCGCAGCCAGAACCGCTCGTTTCTTCGCCGCTGCCGCGTCCCGCACGTTCGCCCCTGCAACTGACACCAAACCTTCAACAACAAACACCATACCCGAACCAAGTCAACACACACCATCCACTCCTCCACCCATCCCTCACTTCACCATCCCGCCTCCTCCAACCTCCACACCATCACCACGCCCGACCCACAACTTGCCCCTCCGCACACACACTCCTCCCACCAAAAAGGTACCCCGGATCTTACCACCCCCGCCGTTGCCCACCACCTTCGCCAGCTTCTTCGTCCCCTTCCCGGACTTGTTGTGCTCCTTCACTATGTGCGCTCGCAGCTTGTACTCCTGGCAGTACCTCTTGTCGCACCCATCATATGGACACTCGTGGTAGTCGCCCGTGTGCGTCTTCATGTGCGACCGCAAATTGAAATCCAACGAAAACGCCTGCGCTCCAAACCACCATCACCCCAATCACTATCCACGTACCCCTTCCGTCCCCACCCACACCACCCCCAACACCGCACACTCCACCCACCCCGCTTCATGCCGGATCTGCTTCCACCACCCAACATCCACGCATCTCCGGAACACAAACACTCACACTCCACACATCCCCGCCCAACTCCTACACCCCAAACTCGACCAAAACCAACCACCAACAAACGGAACGAAGTCATCACCTTGCCACACCCTTCGTAAACACACAGAAATGGTTTCTCGCCTGTATGAATCAGGAAGTGACGCTTCAACTTCGACCTCTCCGAAAAGCTCTGCCACCACAAACACCCCGTCAGCCCACATCGTTCACCTTCCCATAAACCCCCCACAAACACACGCTCCCCCCTCACCTCACCCCACATCCACAGCCTGCGTCGCACCACCACCAAACCCACAATCTACCCTCCCAACCTCGCATCATCGCAACGCACTCCATATTCCGAAGTCAAAAGTCCAAAGTCACCACCTTGATGCAACCATCGTAATGGCACACGTATGGCCGATCCCCGTGCACCCGCGCATGAGCGTACAATGAAGCAGCTTCAACGAATCGCTTCTTGCATCCTTCCGCGTTGCACGCAAATATCGGGCCTGCTAACCACTCGCCATGTCATCACGTCAACACTTCCAGCTACATCACACAAACACCCACACCCCATGCACCAAACATTTCTCACATCCACAAACCTCCTCCTCACCATACCACACGCTGCACCTAACTATCTGCCACCCCTACCATCCCCACACCACCGTCCCCACGCTGCGCAGAACGTCTTTCCACCACCCCCATGGCCTCCATGCATCCCTCCCCCCATATCCTATCCATCCCACCGCCGCGCGACACTGCGCACCCATCATCATCATCATCCACTAACCCTCTTGCATCTCCCATGTTCCCCCACCCATCCACACGCCGCGAACCACAATGCACACTGTCTCCCACGTTTCCAGTACCGTTTCTCCCGTGACAAGCCCACTTCATGCTGTCCGAATCCAAAACCGCCTCGATCGTCTTCCTCTTCCCGCTGCTCGGCACTGCCGATACCTCCGCCTCGTCAGCCTTCGCCACACCCTCGACTCGATTTCCCCTTCTCGGCCTCCCTCGCTTCCTCGCTGGATTCGCCTCCACAGCTTCCTCCACGCTCATATCCTCACCTGCATCCCCACCGCCACACCATCACGTCAGTCCACCACACCGCTTCCCTTCCACCCCGCACCGGCTCTCTCTCTCACACACACACACACACACACACCCCCCCCCCCCCGGTCACCAACGCATGCACCCGTTCACGACCACCACCGACTCATCCTCCGCACAACCCACCCCACCATTTCCAGCTCCATCTCGAACCTTTCATCGGCTGTGCAAAGTCCCCGCATATGTTCGTGATGCTCCGCACACGAACCCGTTTCGGTAAACTGTCGTCCTCCGATTCGTCACCTGCGCCATCCCAACACCACAAACCGTCACCTCCAGCATCTCACACCCATTGCATTGCATGTCCAACGCTTCCTGCAACTCACGCCCATTCCATGTCAACAATGCACGCAAGCGAGCTGTCCACAAACCGCCCACCAGTCCACGAACGGGCCCTATACCAGGATATCGTCGTTTCACCCCACGATTTATCCGCACAGACCTCGGCTCTTCTAGCTTAGGGGTGATAGGACCTGCCCGTATGCTCGTCTGCCTTTCACTCGATTTCAACGGCCTCCCCCTCTTCCGACGCAACGTTGGCCCTCCCTGCACCCCTCCGCCCTCGGGATCGCACTCGCTGTGCGTCACACTCTTCTCCGCTGCATCCACCCTATCCCTCGTACCCTCTGCGCTGTCCGTGTTCTCCCTCTCCACCGCCAATCCTTCCACTCCACCCGAGTAGCTCTCGCTGTTCGCCGCTTTCTTCTCATCTCTCTCACCGTGATTCGCGAACCCATTCTCCGCAACGCTCCCGCCACCGCGCCGCTGTTCCCCCTCTTCCCCCTCTCCCTCGTCCTCCTCCTCATCTCCATCCTCCTCCTCTTCCTCCTCCGAACTCCCCCCACCCTGCTCTTCGTCGCAGCTCTCCCCGGACGGCTCTCTCCTCTCACCCTCGTTCCCGCTGTGCCCCGCACTGTCTCTTACCTCCACGCCCACGCTCTCACCCAATCCATGCCGGCCCCCTCCGCCGTGCCCCACTGGGGCTGCCGAATCCGCGCCGTCCTCCCTCCCGACGCCTTCCTCCTCGCCGCTGCAGTTCTCGCCGTCTTCTTCCTCCACGTAGTTGCTGGCTATCTGTTTCAAACAATTCTCCCCCTGCACTGCCAAGTCCGCCCCACCGGACACTTCATCCAACCGGTCCATCTCGCCTCACTTCCACTCCGTCGCATCAATCACAACGTCCGCCACATCATCCCTTGCCGCAACCGGGGCCACTACCAACTGCATACCACCCACCTCCGCGATTCCGTCTACTGTCCGCCTCGCTCGTACCCCTCATCACACAATCGTGTGTGCCAATCCTCCCACTTCGTACCGCTTGCTCTAAGCTACCTCAGCGGCGCGGCTTCCTCCGCCCATCCGCTCTGCACCCGTCCAGACTTCCGCTCAACGTGCGCCGTGTATACTCCGCTCGCTTTCCGTCCGCGTTCCGCGCGAACCAGCACAAACTCCCCAACTTATGCTCTTCGCATCAATGTGCCCATTGCCTCTCATGCGCGTCCCTCTACTACGTCCACATCTCGGTCACAACTCCGGAGGACCTGCATCGACCACTCTCCCTCACAATCGACTGGCCTCGTGCCCACGGGTACCGCACTCCTCCACGCATCCCAGCTGCGCACAAAACGCCCGGACGATGCTGCCTGCACGAACCACCACATACCACCATCGTCAGCATCAAGCGACCACCCTCTGCACCACCATTCCCCCAAATTTCCAGCTCTCAACACCCCACCCCTGCGCCAAGAATACTCCTCAAAGCCTCTGCTTGCAAACAAAACCACGCGCCAGACACCTCCGCATCCCAACAACCCAACCAGGCCTCCAAAATGCCTCCCACTTCGCGCACCCCCATTATGCTTAGCGATGACCGCGACACACAAAATAAAAACCAAATCGCCCCATTCTCCCTGCACACATCGTCCCCCTGCTCTAGCACCACTGCTGCCCTGTTCCCTCACACGCCTTTCCGCGACATACTCCACCACGTCCAAGCCACCAAACAAGCCTCCAATCAAGCACCTCACGATGCTGCAATTCCCCTCAGACGCCAACAACGTCACCAGTTGGCGCACATTAGGTCACCGCATCCAATCAGACACTTCGCGTTCCGACTCTCTAGCGCAATCATGCAACCACCCGTACCAGCTCCATGCCAAGTCGCCACCCTCCCACTCACATGACCATCACGGACGCGTCCTAAACTTGCATAACGACGTGCGCTGCCCACACAGCCAAACCGCATGTGCCCACTCACAACCCTTCTCCGCGTACTGCTTCGTCGACTGCGCTTCACCAAATGCACCCGTTTGCCCCCCACTCTCGTCCCATCCTGCGCCTCTCCCACGCTCTCGCCCACCACCATCCCAAATGCCAACCCCCCGCAGCAATCCCAGATCACTTCAACTCGCACACAACCACTCCGTCCCCCCTCACCCGTCCTACCCTCACTGCTTGCTCACCCTTCCCCTCATAAACAGGACGTCCCCCACCGCAATCCGTCGCAGAAACTACGAACACCGCCCCGCCCCCGGTGCCCCTGGCAACCTTATCTACCCAAATCTCCCCAGCCGAAAATTACCCCGCCCAGCCGTTGAAGCAGTCGCCCTATTCCCTTCCGTACACTGCCACACGCCAATCCTACTCCCGCAAGCACCCACCACGGCAGCCCTGGTCATGGGAATCCGCCCCGCCCATGTAGCAATACAATTGCGCACAGAGCCCAGATCTGCGCGACAGCGTCAGCATCGCCTGTGCGTGCATCGATGAGGAGTAGTACCTGGCGCGCCGGAGTCGTCCTGGAGGGCAGCCCACACGCGATGCTCCTGCTGGTCTCCCCGGCGTCATGCCCAACGACCAACTCCTTCTAAACCTGGTCCAGGATCATGGGCTGGCGGCGCACCCAACACTCTGTGTGGTGCCTACACGGGAGGCCGGGCAAAGCAGGCAGTGGTAGCAGACGGCGAGGAGAGGAAGAGAGGCTTCGAGGCTCAGGGTCAGGTCCAGGCAGTGCTGAGATGAGAGGCGAGGCACTGGGCGTGGAGCATCGTCACCCGCAGTGACATTGCCACAGTGCCTGTGCATTGAGTGTTGCTTGGGAGACTGGTCTTTTTTTACAGTTGACTCACTCGTTCATTCACATAATGGCCCCTATTGTTGCGTTATTTGGGTCTGGGGCTTCCTGTGAGCCCTGAAGTACTTAAGCTATTCTGGTACATGATAATGTATTTTGTTTTAACCTCTCTTTGTGATTTCTTTTCTGTTTTTTATTGCTTTAATTATTGCTTTATTAATATATTTTTACCATTCATGTATCGAGGTAATGTCGTTTGTCTTGTGTTTTATGTAAATGTTCTGGGTAATAATGATTTTTCATGTATTTGGTGTTTTACAAATATTACATATATTTAATTCTAGAATTCAAAGGATTTATTAAGATACTCTGCTATAGATTCTGTTATTTAAAAGATTGGATTCTTCAGATGTAATGCTCTTCTAAAATTACTGACATGGTAGTATATAGTTTCTTTGGTCAAGAGGATTTAAGAATTTTTTTTAAACATTTTATTAGCTTATGAATTTCTTGAATATGGTTCATCTTATTGAAGATTTTACATTTACTTTTAGTTAGTATTACCTAATTATGTACTTTTCAAATTTTGTAATGGTTTTTTTTTAATGGTATAGGAATTTCTTAAACATACAAATACTTGCATTATTAGCATTTTTTAAATCATTGTTATTCAAGTTTTAGGATTTTTGTTTCTTATACTTAGCAATAAAAATATATATATATATATATATATATATATATATAAGAGTGAAATTCTTACAAATTAATTATAATGCATGAGAAAGAATTCTGATTTTTATTTTTATACTTTTTTCTTTTTCCCTGAAGTGATGCATACATTTTGTTCTTGTGTGCAAACTTTGCTTCTGACAATCCATAGGCATTTCCAAGTGTTACAATGATAGAAAATAATGCCAGCTCTTCATGAATTGATTTTGAATGCAATGCATGATGTAGTGCAAAATTACAAGATGTGTATTCAAAAGATGTAATTCTGTTTTTACTCAAGCATTAAAAATCTGTAAAACAAACCTAAAACCTCATATTTAGGGTTCAGAAAATCAATCTCCTTTACATTTAGAAGGATGCAAATATATATGTTATGAACAAATATATGTGATGATTATTAAATTGTTTATAAACATATTCATAATTATAATCATCAAATTCCATGCATTTATATTCTTAAAAAAACACAATTGAGTACTTTATTATGAATCTGAACACAATTAACATTTCTATAAATAATCATAATTGTACTTTGATAAATTTAATAGGATGTTTCCATACACAAATTAAGTATTGCATTCATCAAGACTTAAAAATCAGAAGCAATAATTAAACACATCTAAAGATAACAAATTAATTAATTAATCTTAAAATACTGAAATAGTTGTCCAAAGATAGGAAAATTCTTACAGTTTTTTTGAAAAAGTCTACATGAATGTTTGACAAGATTCAGAATTACTTCTTGCAAGGTTTATATTACTTGTAAATTTTTGATGGAGGATTTATTTACTTTATTGAATTTCACCAAAATACCTTTGTAGAAACAAGTTTTGGAAGTTTTTTAGCTTCCATTTGACAAATATATTTTAAAATAATTCTAAATATATTAATTTTATAGATTTTAAATGTTGATATAGATTTGAAAAAATAATAAAATTGATTTTCTTATCACATTATATTTTTTGACAAATTTTTTAATACATACATAATTTATTTATAAAATTTTAATTCTTGAGATTAAATATCTCCAAAGCATTTTTTTTATAAATATTTAATGTTAGATAGTATATAAGTATTTAAAATCAACAATATAGTTAGAGACAAAAAAATATATAATTACCAATATATTTTGACTAAAATAAGCTTGTATAAAATATATGAAATTTGACTTGAATATAATTTATTTTAAATTTAAATTTAACATTCTTATTTTAATATTTGATTTATAATAATAAATAGAAATAATTTAAAATATATATTTAAAAATCACTTGTAAATAAAACACATATTCTTATTATAAAATTTAGAATATTCATTATCATTTTAAAAGTTTTAACTTCTACATATTTAAATTGATTTTAATTTTAACATCAATTTAAATATTCTAAAATATAAATACTTACTTAAATTGATTTAATATCTAAATTATTCTAATATAAAAGAATGAATTTAAAAGTGTTGTCTAACATACAACCAAAATAGTTGTTACAAGTATATTGGTATTATATGTGTATTTAATATAAGTTAAAATTTAATAACAATTTTGCATGAAGAAGAACAATTAAGCAATCAAAAATTTTATGCATAATTGTAATAAACAAAAAATTATATACCAAACTTTAAAATTTTCACCACCTATAAAAATAAGTTGACAAAAATTCTAATATCGATTTATTCCATTCTTATTTTTAATTATTTTCTTATTGCAAATTATTCAAACATGGATGTTTTACTCTAATGTTAAAAACTAATCATAATTAAGAATAGAGAAAAATAATTATTAATTATCTAATCTTAGATAATATATATATATATATATATATATATATATATATAAGCTGTAAGTCTAAATATATATATTAAATAAATAATTAATTATATTAATTACTAATATAGAAAAATATAACTAATTTTAAAACTATAACATTGACTTATTGCTAATAGAAATAAATTTTTACTTTTTTAATGAGATGTTTTTAAAACATATTTTTTGACAATACTATTTTAATATAAATTATTTTTCTAAATAAATATAACATATCTGACTAATATAATTTAAATTTAGTAGAATATTATTTTGATAATTAATTTTTAAAAAATATTATTAAAAAATTCATAATAAACATACATGCAATATTTTTAAAAACTATATGTCTTAAACTCAAAAATGGATTTAGATATTTTAAAAAATTGATTTATCTTAAAAAAAAGATCATATATAATTTTTTTAATTATATAGTTGATATGATAATTATTAAGAACATTACTACAAATACTATATACTCTATTTGACTAATAAAAGAATTTAACTATATCTAATTCTAAATATAATAAAACCACCAAGCTTTTTCATATTAAACAAAGCTATGTATATAAGTCTACATGGTAAATTTATATATATAGATTGGTTTTTAAAATTTTTAAGTTCTAAAAAAATAT